>JANAVB010030019.1:4493253-4638009 GCA_029216955.1 Iris pallida | reverse complement strand
CATTGATTTATTTATTGAATAATTACGACTTGCAACTTTTGTGTTATTTTGAGTTTTAGCCGTATTGAACCTCACCCCTCACTAGTGTAAAGACCCTAGAAAGTTAGTTGTTAAGTAGTGTGTCACCCTATATTGGTCTCCTATGCCAAAGTTATCAATTTTGGCTAGGTGCCAGTCACAAGTCGTGTTGCACCAATTAGGTCTTAGTGTTTTAGCTTAGTGTAAAAACTAAGTTTATGTATTTATTTCTATAGTGACGAGTTACTAGACATCTATTGCACTTTTATCGCAGCTTGCTTTGCTAGAGACAAGTACTTTCTAAAACTTTACATACTGCTATAAACCATAAACTGTGATTCACCATATTAAATGCTGATCCTTGGGGGGTAGCAAGTTAGAACTTTACATGTTGTACTTTCAGTCTCTGTCATGTTTAGGATACTTTTCATATCTCTCACATGCTTAAATAATAGGTTAAGGGAAAACTGTTAGTAGTGTACGTGATCATGACCCCCTTCTCCGTATGTATTTACCGAGCACCGTTACATTCTATATGTATCTGTGTCGTATGTCTGGTCCCGCGTTTGTGTATGGATGTACACCGATACCATTAAGTGTACGTATGTACACTTCAGAAAATTGATATGTACCACTGTACATCCTGATTACCTATTGACTGATCACTCACCTACTACAGTTTCAAGCTTTAAAACAATAAATTATTGCCATATAACCAAAAACTGAATAAACATGATATGCCATTTCTTTTCATCAAATGATCAGTACTATATGTTTGTTAGATTCAGTACCTGCTCCCGTCCTGACAGGATAACGTTGTAGGTATTCTTACTGAGGAGGAGTTGCTCTGTGACTTATTTTACGGAGATACTGCCGAGGACCAGGCTTTGCTTTACGAGGATGTTCCTGCGGGGAAACTCGTCTAGTTTGCGTAGTTGCTTGGGATATTTAGTGTACTCATGTATTAGACTACGTATTTTGTAACTGGACATGTATCCAGTTTTATATTTCAGACTTGTACTTTGACTTATTACTATATGAGACGACTTTTGTATTTGGAGCATTTATGACTTTTATTCACTTATAGAACTGTTAGCACATTTAGTCTTATCCTGTTGTCTTTAGAACAGCTTACTACGTTTTATCTCAAGCGTAGGCTGGGCATGACTCGGCCCGGCCCAATAATTTGGGTAGCGGATCATGACATGTTTTTAGTGGTGGCCCATGCAGGTCGAGACTAAATTGTTTGATTACGTTATTGTACCAAGCATACATGCAATTAGGAACTTAAGGTAATTAGACAACATTAGGAATGACGCTTAAAACACCTAGAGGAATGCTAGGATTGCAACATAGGAAATACATCACATGCTTGCTATTATAATTAGATTTCCTTATCTATGATTGCTTACTTTAACAAGTCCTTATAAAGTCCTTTTTATTGTAATTAGATGGTGCTTACTCGTTCATCCCAGTATGTCATACCTGAGAATGGCACACTCCCCCTCCAGTCAGCTGACCAGTTGACTGATACACCTCCACCTCCACCTACCATACTCCCCCACTCCACAAATCCACCAACCCAGATGCCTCCACTACCATCCACATCACAGTCCCAGCAGGACCCGATACTTCCACCACCCCCTATCACTATACCTACCTAGGCTTCCATCACACTCGACGGGAACCAACTGCTCATTCTGATCCAGGGGTTCCTAACAACCCATTAGGAGCAGACTACCCTACTCCGCCAGAGCATAGAGCATTCTGAGGAATGTACCATGGTCCCACCACCTGTAGAGCCACGACAGAGTGCGGAAACGATCAAGGACTTCATGGGTCTGAACCCCAAGGAGTTCTCAGGGACTGAGGGCATAGTAGTAGCAGATGACTGGCTAGACTCGGTAGAGAGGAAGCTCCTTGGAGTTAGGATGCCGGATGACCTCCAGGTCGAGGCAGCGGGATTTCTGCTGATAGACTTGGCAGGAGTTTGGTTTCGGAATGAGCCATTGTTTGCGAGAGGGAGGGCCACTTGGGATCAGTTCAAGACCCAGTTCAAGAAAAAATTCTTCTCGACCACTGCTAGATTAGCCATGGGGCTACGATTCCAGAACATCCAGCAGGGGAACCGTTCTGTTGATGAGTATGCGGCAGAGTTTAGTCGCCTGAGCTATTTCGCTCCTAGTCTGGTTGCAGACCCAGAGGAGATGACCCGTAGGTTTTGCCATGGTTTAGTTCCAGACATTGGCATCCTTATAGTGGCGAACGGTACGACTGACTATTACCAGAGCCTAGAGTTGGCCCGGAGCATCGAGGAGCGTCTTCTGTCATGCAAGAGGCCGCTTCTGTACACCTCGAGGGACCGTCCAAGCGTCAGGCTTTCCAGCAGAAAGCACCGACGCCGCACCAGCAGACATACCGCCCTCCTACATCACATCACCCGACCCCGCCAGTTAGAGCCCTAGGACCCCGACAGCAGCCGAAGGAAGGTTTTTGTGTTTTCTGCAAGAGGGCAGGCCACGACGCTACCATCTGTAGGAAGAGGTTTGGTCAGTGTTTGGCTTGTGGGTCTGCCACCTATCAGCTTCGGAGCTGCCCAGTAGCCACGGGACCTAGAGGGCCGCTTCCGACTCAGCAGCAGAGGTTTGGGCAGCATCTTCAGCAGCAGAAGGGACCTCAGGAGAAGGCGTATAGTCTAGATCTCGAGCCAGAGCCGGAGCAGGTTTTGGAGCCAGATTACTTAGCTGACGTCATCACAGGTCATGTTTATTTGCATACTTTTCTAGCTCTATGCTTGTTTGATTCTGGTGCATCTCATAGCTTCCTGTCATTAGAGTTTATGCATGAACACCACTTAGTATCTACACCTACCACGGAGATTAGTAGAGTAATGACGGAAGGAGGACCAGTGCCTATTAGAGCTATCTATAGATGCTCTATTACGATAGCCGGGAGAGAGTTTGAGGGGCGATTCTTCGTGATACCACTCTCCAGTTATGATATCATATTGGGGATGGACTGGCTTAGCTATGCCCATGCATCTATAGACTGTCATGAGGGTAGTATTTTGTTCAGTCCCCCAGGCACAGCACCATTCAGAGTCAGGAGGACAGGGCCGGAGATCAGCCTAGAGCCGAACTGTTGTGTGACAGTTGGAGACGTAGCACCGCCACACCCTATCATTAGGGAGTTTATGGATGTATTCCCAGAGGATCTTCCAGGACTTCTCCTGACAGAGATGTGGAGTTCACTATAGATTTAGTACCGGGTTCATCACCAGTATCCTGGGCTTGCTATAGAGTGAATCCCAAGGAGGCCGTAGAGATGAAAGAGCAGATTGATGACCTGTTGAAAAAGGGTTTCATTCGATCTAGTGCTTCTCCATGGGGAGCGCCAGTGCTCTTTGTGTCTAAGAAGGATGGTACCGTCCGGTTGTGTATTGACTACCGGACCTTGAATGCCATCACCATTAAGAACAAATATCCTCTGCCCAGGATAGATAATTTGTTCGACCAGTTGATTGGGGCGAAGGTGTTTTCCAGGATAGACTTGAGATCCGGGTACCACCAGGTGAAGGTCAGGGCAGCAGACATCCAGAAGACGACGTTCAACATGAAGTACGGGCAGTACATGTTTCTGGTGATGCCATTTGGTCTCACAAATGCGCCAGCTGTCTTTATAAATTTGATGAATAAGACATTCCACCAGTATCTGGATAAGTTCGTCGTAGTGTTTATCGACGACATCCTGATATACTCGAAGACGTCGGAGGAGCATGCGGAGCACTTGCGGACAGTTTTAGGGATTCTGAGGCAGGAGAGATTGTTTGCCAAATTGCCGAAGTGCGAGTTCTTTTTAGACCGAGTGGAGTTTCTCGGCCATGTAGTTTCTGGAGAGCGAATCTCGGTGGATCCCAGGAAGATTGTTGCAGTTGAGACATGGAAGGCTCCGACGTCAGTTTCAGAGATCAGGAGCTTTCTGGGTTTAGCAGGCTATTATAGAAAGTTCGTCCAGGACTTTGCTAGGATAGCTGAACCCATGACGAAGTTGACGCGGAAGGATGCAGAGTACATTTGGTCAGAGGACTGCCAGGCAGTATTTGAGGAGCTGAAGAGGAGATTGACGACCGCTCCAGTTCTGACATTACCTTCAGGTTCTGGAGGTTTCACCATATACAGCGATGCTTCAGGAAAGCGGCTAGGATGTGTCCTACAGCAGCATGGGAAAGTGACTGCTTATGCATCTAGACAATTGCGGACTCATGAGCAGAATTATCCTACCCAGGACCTAGAGTTAGCTGCGGTGATCTTTGCACTCAAGTTATGGAAACATTACTTATACGGAGAGCGTGTGGAAATCTTTACTGACCACAAAAGCTTGAAGTATGTGTTTACGCAGAAAGAGCTAAACATGAGGCAAAGACGATGGTTGGAGTTGATGAAAGACTTCGACATCGATTTACAGTATCACCCCAGGAAGGCAAATGTGGTGGCGGATGCACTGAGCAGGCATCCGATGGCATGGTATCTGATGATAGATCGGCATTTGCGGGAAGATCTAGAGAAGCTCGATATCGAGCTAGTTCGGCCAGGATCAGTGATACAGATGATGGCGCTTGACATTCAGTCAGGTTTGATGGAGCAGATCAGGGAGGCACAGTCTACAGATGAGAGCCTTCGTAGACTTCGAGCCCAGACTTTAGCTGGATTGCTGGATGACTTTACTGTAGCAGAGGATGGATCCTTGAGGCGTGGCAGCCAATTGTGCATGCCGAAGGGAGAGCTGGTAGAGACAGTCTTGCAGGAGGCGCACCGATCGAGATATTCTATTTACCCTAGTGTTAACAAGATGTACCGTGACTTGCGGGAACATCTTTGGTGGCACGGGATGAAGAGGGATGTATCACGTTTCATCTCGAGATGCCTAGTTTGCCAGCAGGTCAAGGCGGAGCGCCAGAGGCCAGCTAGTTTGTTGCAGCCGTTATCCATTCCCGAGTGGAAGTGGGAACATATTACGATGGACTTCGTCTCAGGGCTTCCCCATTCCCAAGGAGGAAAGGATACCATTTGGGTCATCGTGGATAGGCTGACGAAGTATGCGCACTTCATACCCTTCAAGGTGGGGCTTTCCATCGAGAAGTTAGCGGAGCTATACATGCAGCAAATAGTTCGCCTACACGGAGTGCCAGTAAGCATCGTGTCCGACAGAGACAGCAGATTTACATCCCACTTCTGGAGGAGCTTGCAGGAGGAGTTGGACAGTAGGCTCAAGTTCAGTACGGCGTACCACCCGCAGACAGATGGGCAGTCCGAGAGGACGATACAGACACTGGAGGATATGCTGAGGACCTGCGTACTGGACTTCGGAGGATCTTGGGAGAGCCATCTGCACTTGGTAGAGTTTTCATACAACAATAGCTACCAAGCCAGTATCGGTATGTCTCCTTTCGATGCGCTATATGGACGACGATGCCGCACACCGCTCTTTCGGGGCAATATTGGGGATAGAGTTATGCTTGGGCCAGAGATGATCACGGATGCAGCAGAGAAGGTCGGAATGATCAGAGACAGGCTCAGAGTAGCTCAGGACAGGCAGAAATACTGGGCTGATGCTAGTCGCAGACCGATAGAGTTCGCAAACGGTGATATGGTGCTGGTGAAGATATCACATACTAGAAGGACGATCCGGGTCGGACGAGGAGGGAAGCTGAGCCCCAGATACATCGAACCGTTTGAGATACTTGGCAGGATCGGAGAGGTAGCTTACAGGATTGTACTTCCACCCAACCTAGCAGGAGTTCACGATGTCTTTCACATATCTCAGCTGAGGAGATATGTTCCAGACCCCAGTCATGTGCTAGATCACTCAGAGTTGGAGGTCGGACCGAGCCTTACAGTTTCTGAGCAGCCAGTGGAGATATTAGACAGGAGGGAGAAGAGGCTGAGGAACAAGGTTATACCCTTAGTACGAGTAGCTTGGAGCCGTCACTCTCCGGTACTTGGGAGAGGGAGTCAGACATGAGGGAGAGATACCCTTACTTGTTCGTTCCAACCGCTGCGAGGGAACCACCCGTTCCCGCTTGATACCTTAGAGGTTAGTTTCGATCATAGCCTTAGTCATTTGTTGCATTGCTTGCTATGTTAGAAAATTGTAGGGTCTTCAATCCTTGTGAATTTGGAGGACGAAATTTTTCAAGGAAGGAAGACTTGTGAGCCCCTATTTTCAAAATTTAATTAATTCGTGTTACTTAATTATTAATGACATATTTAGCCTTAAAAATATTTATTATGATTTTTAGGAATTTTTCTAGAATTTTTAAATGAATTTTAAATTAGTTTTAAATACTAAAATATTATTTTGTAATTAATTGAAATGTTTTAATATCATTTTGTAATATTTAGAATTATTTTAATATAGTTATGTAATTTATTAAATTCATACAATAGCAGTTTGTAATTAATCATTTGTTTTAAATTGCGGAATGCAAATTCCTATTTGCATTTACCTACTGTTAGGACCCATTTGGTAATAACCTAAACTCTAGGAGTTTTTTTGTAAATCCTATTCTACCCACCCCTGACGACCAGGCTGCCCCCCGACTGCCCGACGACCGCCGACTCACTGCCCCCGCCATTTTCGGCCAACGCGATGCCCCCCGACCGACTCGACCCCCCCATAAAAAACCCCTCACTCCTCTCAACTCGGCCACTACCACTACAACCACCCAGCCACCCACAACCGCCCCGACGGCCTAAACCCTAACCCTAACACCGAAGAACCTTCGTCCAGCCCCCACGATGACTGTCACCGCCCACAACCACCACCGATCGACTCGCCGCGCTGTGGAGAGTCCAGCGCCGCCCGAGCGTCGCCCGAGCGCCACCGTCCCAACACTTCCTCCGTTGTCCACGGCTCTCGAAACCCTCCTGTGAAATCGGACACGTAAGTTGCAGTGTCGAATCTGTGTCGCGTGAGTCTCGTGCACACATATATGGTTCGCCGTGTCCTGGCGAGCACGAGGGTAGGGCTGGACAGGCGTTTCATGACCCGTACGTGTCGTGCATAGCACGGATACGCAGACTCTGTGTCCCAAACTGTCAGGACACAGAGTTAATTTTTCGAGTTATTATTATTATTAACTAAAACCTAAATAAATAAAACAGAACCCTAACCCCTAACACAAGCTCGGGCTGACCCCCCTGGCCAGCCCAACCTAGTCTAAGAACCCGACCCAGAGGGCCGAGTTCGATCCCCCCTGCGCTGTTCTTTTGTTTCTTTTTCTTTTTCTTTTTCTTTTATATATATATATATATATATTTTTTTTTATATATTGTATTATATATATATATGCTGTATTTTTATATATATATATATTTTATATTTAGTACTTTATTATATTATATATGTGTATATATATATATATATATATATATGTATTTATGTATATATGTATATATGTTCATGTGTATATATTATTATATATATACTATTTTATATATGTATTTCACTATACCTAGACTAAATTATTATTATGAAAATATACTTATCATATTTATATGACCACTATGTATAATTTTACCCTATTAAAATATTAATATTTATTATGTATTTTTAACTCTTTGTATTTTTTTTGTGTATTTTTAATTACTGCAACCATTTGGTGTCCAAGCCTAGCTGAGTTTTTGGGCCCAAATCTGTTTTCACACATTCAAGACCTGTACAAGTCATATTGGACTTGATTCATGGCCTTGGGTCCTGTATTTTGAACTTTGGTTCAAATTATGTACATGGACAAAATACGCAGATAATTAATTATTTAAAATTTAATTGTGTGCCATGCTGTTTTTGGATTTCTAAAAATACTTTAATTATTGTTAAAATTCTGGAAAAATAGTATTTAGATACTATGTTAATTTAGCTAATTTAGTATAATTTTTACAATATTTAATTTATAGTTTTGCCACTATTTTGGCGTATGAAACCAGAACTCATTTTCTGTGTATTTAGGAAAACTGATTTTTATAAAATACTTGTACTGGTTAATAAATTTCAGAAAAATTATAAAAATTTCTATAATTAATAAAGATCATTTTGGTACTTTATTTTATGTAAAATTAAGCTTTTTGTCTATCTCCAAAATTGTTGGAACACAATGTTCATTTGATTTATTTATTGAATAATTACGACTTGCAACTTTTTGTGTTATTTTGAGTTTTAGCCGTATTGAACCTCACCCCTCACTAGTATAAAGACCCTAGAATGTTAGTTATAGTAGTGTGTCATCCCACATTGGTCTTCTATGCTAAAGTCATCATTTTGGCTAGGTGCCCAGTCACAAGTCGTGTTGCACCAATTAGTGTCTTAGTATTTTAGCTTAGTGTAAAAACTAAGTTTATGTATTTATTTCTACAGTGACGAGTTACCAGACATCTATAGCACTTTTATCGCAGCTTGCTTTGCTAGAGGCAAGTACTTTCTACAAACTTTATATACTACTATAAACCATAAACTGTGATTCACCAACCATGTTAAATGCTGATCCTTGGGATAGCAAGTTAGAACTTTACATATTGTACTACTTTCAGTCTCTGCCATATTTAGGATACTTTTCATATCTCTCACATGCTTAAATAACGGGTTAAGGAAAAACTACTAGTAGTGTACGTGATCATGACCCCCTTCTCCGTATATATTTACCGAGCACCGTTACATTCTATATGTATCTGTGTCATATGTCTGGTCCCGCATTTGTGTATGGATGTACACCGATGCCGTTAAGTGTACGTATGTACACTTCAGAAAATTGATATGTACCACTGTACATCCTGATTACCTATTGACTGATCACTCACCTACTACAGTTTCAAGCTTTAAAACAATAAATTATTGCCATATAACCAAAAACTGAATAAACATGATATGTCATTTTTTTTCAACACATGATCAGTACTATATGTTTGTTAGATTCAGTACTTGCTCCCGTCCTGACAAGATAACATTGTAGGTATTCTTACTGAGGAGGAGTTGCTCTGTGACTCATATTACGGAGATACTGCCGAGGACCAGGCTTTGCTTTACGAAGATGTTCCTGCGGGGAAACTCGTCTAGTTTGCGTAGTTGCTTGGGAAATTTAGTGTAGTCATGTATTAGACTACGTATTTTGTAACTGGACATGTATCCAGTTTTACATTTCAGACTTGTACTTGGACTTATTACTATATGAGACGACTTTTGTGTTTGGAGCATTTATGACTTTTATTCACTTATAAAACTGTTAGCCCATTTAGTCTTATTCTGTTATCTTTAGAACAGCTTACTACGTTTTATCTCAAGCGTAGGCTGGACATGACTCGGCCCGACCTAACAATTTGGGTAGCGGGTCGTGACAGGACCAAACTTGGCATACAGGATCGGAAAAACGATACGGTCCTGTTGGCGCAAGTTTTGTCTCGATCTGGCGAACGTGCACAAAGTAATTAGAAAATTTGCACAGAGGCCGATACGGTAAATTTCGAGGGATACGCATCAAATTCGTTGCGCACACGCGACCAATTTGAATTCCGTCAAAGCCCACACATCCACGAAGCCGATACGCACCTTTCGATGCTTTCGGTTCGCGACCACGTCGTCCAGAATGGCGGGACGCAGGTCGTGTGGAAGGATTTTATTGATTTTCTAGTGTTTTGAAATCAGGTTTTTGCAGGTTTTGGGAGTGATTTCTCGACGCACCGTCGACAAAATCCAACTCTGTAAAAAGGGTTTGGAAGACCCATATGTTGTCGTTGACTGCCTTTAATTAGTTTTCTAAAAACCCTATTATACAGATCATAAAACATCTTCCAAGTTAGGTCTTTGGGACGGGTTCCTGTCCTATTTTGGACAGATTTTTTCGTCGACTTCACGTCGATTTCCCTTCGAATCTGGATCGATTCACTACGAACTAATTGAAAGGGTTCCTAGATGGTTATATAGGTATTCTATAGAATTTTATAGCGTCAGAAATGATGTAGTATTCGGGAAGAAATCATACAGCAAAATGGCTTACCCAGCTTCGCTGTCCTGTTTGAGGCTGCTACTGTTGCCGCTGCTGTGGCTGAGTTCGCGCGCCTGGCCGACGGTTATGGCCGCGCGCGGCGGCGGGTGGCGCGCCCAGGGCTGTCGACGTTGGGGGAGTTTAGGGTTTAGGAGTTCCTCCTCCCTCGATCTCTCTCACTTATATGGATACGAGCGGCGCGGGGGTGTCTACTGACTTGGGAGACGGGTCGGGTCGGGGTCTCCTGTGCGGGGCTCAGCTGCTCTTCATGTGGTCTGCTGCCCAACTGGGCTGGAGGCTTAGTCATGTGGGCTGGGCTCGGCCTGGCTTAGCTGTGTAGTAATATACCAATATATATATTATATATACACATATATATGAATATATACATGACATATATACACCCATAAATACCTATGTATATATATATACGTATATATATATATACGTATATATATATACACACATATACATATATTTATAATATATATATTTATATATAAATACTCATACACACATGTATATAATATATTTATATATACATACAAATATACATATATAATATACATTTATATATACATACACACATATATATTTATAATTCCAATACACAATTATATATCGTATATTAGTATATATATATTCTTATTAATACAAGCTACAATAATGTAATTTATATATATAATGATATATACCTATATACCATAAATACAAACACGAATAATAAATATTACGTATAATCGATATTTGAAATCCGATCCTTAATTTTATATACCAAAAATTCACAAATAAAATACATTGATATTTTATATATAAATAAAAGCCTAATTTTTCATATACCGTAAATACACTTCTATATTTATATATAACCTAGATAATTTCCATAAAATCCAACATATTTGTTAAGGAGAAATATTTACTATATTATTAAATAAAATATTATTTCTAATAACAAGCACATATAATATATTATATATATAGCAATTGTTCCTAGAATTTTCTCCAAAATTACCAAGGTAAAATACCAATACAATCTGCGTCTACACTGACGTCTTTGGTCCCACTGCAATACCTCATGGGCTTTGGGCTTGGTTCGGACTAGTTTGATATAACCGAATTTTCTAAAAGTCAAGGTATTAATAAATAACTAATTAAATCATTTATAGGGATTAACTCGCAACTTAGCCTGGTTTTCCTAGTTAGGACGTCACTATGGCTCGACATTCCCCTACCATGGCTAAACACTAGTCAAAGCACGCTACTGCACTATCCGTGCCATAATTCCTAACCGTCTTGTACTAAAAAACTCCGTCATGGCTAAAGTCATCTACCGTAATAATTAACTAAATAATTAATTCTAAAAATCAAAAAATCACCATTTAAATCAAATAAATAATAAAAAATATTTTAAAAAAATCTGGGAAGGGAAGCTACAGATTGTATCTCAACTGCATATTCACAGTAGAATGGTCAGGAACCCGATTGCATGCATACCTTTTCTCTTATTACATTATCATAGTTTATATGGCATGATATTTTCTTGTATCTTGATACGTCCCTCTGAGGACCTGGTTATCTCTCCAAGGTTAGACGATTTTCCACAGGAGTACGGAGCGGCGTTGGAGCTATCCTACATCGATGACGAGGCAGTCTTTACTGATTTCTAGTCTATTTTTTATTTGAGACATTAGTGGACATTATTTTTACATCTCATTTCTTTCTATTTTGCGGAGGTTGAACTCTGATCTTGTGAGACTATTTTTATAGCTGTTTGGAGTGAGCATGTTCACCCGGCTATCTTTTGATACTCTTATTTATTTATTTGGACTCTATTATCTTCTGTGTTGAGCTGTGATGAGATTAGATTATATTATTCTGGCCTGTGATTATTTTATTTACAGCTTATGTGCATATATGAGGATTCTATATATTGGAGTATTCTTCGTACATGTGCAGCTGGCATGTTCACGTGCTTGGTCCTAGGTACTATGGGACTGGGGCGTTACACATCTGATCCAACAATCAATGAATTGAAATTGTGACTTACATCTCTTTCTTATCCCAAGTCGTATATTTCCAAAAGATATGTCATATTTCTACAAAAAGGTTTGCCCTTTCAAATTTCTAGATGACACAAGATAATAAATAAATAAATAAATAAAAACTCCCCAAGAAAAATTTAAAAAAAATTGTCATAAAGAGAAGGATTAATGACAGATTCAACATAACATATTTATGCCTCAAATTTTTTTTTATAGATTAAAATGCCATTGGTTAGGTATTGTTCGCAGAAAGGAAAAGATAGGAAATCAATTCCTTATTTTTTGTTTCTACGAAAATTATAATTTCCATCAAACATTTAGGTATTTGAAAATGCAAAGAATATAGTCAGAATACATCATTGAGCGCAGATAATTTAATTCTAAATTTTTGTGATAAATGCAAGAAATTGAAAAGAAAATAGAATCATTGAGGGGTAGATGAAGATTATTTCTTCTCTTATGTTTTTTTCTTTGTAAATTATTTTTGTCCCTTTGTTTTGACATCCAAACACACAAAATAAATATTTTTTTTCTGATTCGGTAAATCAGATATGGTCTATATATCTACTTCAACACCTCCTGGCCCTTCTATTTTCAACGAATCTGATTGTCCAACTTTCAGTCATGATTAAATATATCGTAATGCTATGAGACACACTATTCTTGACACACTCCATAGTCGCACTGATGTGACATTGTATTATTCGATGTCATGAAAAGTTTTAAAAGGGAGGTAATAATTAAAGTTCAATAATACACTGTCATATCAGTGTGACTATGGAATGTGTAAAAAAAAAAAAAATGTATTCCCATAGCATTATTGTTAAATATATATCCTACATTCTTCTTCAACAGAGGAGTTTAGGTTTGAATATTTAATGTACTTTGGTTAGTCGTTGATTGTTTAATAAATTGAGAAGGAAATTAAGAGGAGAGAATCTCAACTCTTCATGAGCAACCAAGTAAGACCAAAAGGTGCGATGCAGCAAGAGTGCTTTCTTATATGAAAGAGAGCATCTAAACTTTCCATGAGCCGCCAACTTAAGAGCAATTGACGGTGCACTCGTCACTCCTCTAGACTCTATATTTAACCTGGGGGGAAATTTGAAGTTAACAACTCTATATTTTGTTGAAAAATAATTAGATCACCTTCCGTAAGAATTAAATTAATATTGACTTCAACCCTCAGTGTCCTGTCCGAGCTCTCTAGCCTAGTGGTATTAGAGCGGACACCCGGAGGGACCGGCAAGGTTCGAGTCCCCCAATTGTGTGTGTGCGTGGGATTTCAAAAAAAAAAAACCCTCAGTGTCCTCATCACATTTATATCGATAGTTGTATTATAACATTTTAATTTTGATGTGTTTTTGTAACAACTAATTTTTATAATTTATAATATTCATCCATCTCAGTACTAAGTATAATTCCCGTCTAAAAAAAACCAAGAGTTTATCATTTCAGTTTGTCATTTCTGTCCATGACTTTGCCAAAAATAGAAAACAAAAAAAATATTTTGTTCCCACCATTTGTTGGTTTTTGGTTACTCAAAAAATGAAACTAAAAGGTTAAAACCTAATACTGGGAGAGGCACCATTTCATGTCCTTGAAATTTTGAGAACCAAAATTAATGATGCTTAATAATTTAATATCATTCAACTCGTAATGACCTATTGCATAATATATATTTTTCCAAATTACAACTAAATAAATATGTGCGAGCTCTCTAGTCTAGTGGTAGTGGAGTGGGCATCCGAAGGAACTGGCAAGATATGAACCTCCCAGTTGTGTGTGTGACATTTCAAAAAAAATAACTAAATAAATATTACTATAAACTATCATTATTTTTTTAATTATAACTAGATAAATATTAATATCTATTGTGACTGAACTATTAACATTATTATGTTCGAAGCTCGACTAAAGAATTCAAATAAGAACTCAGAATAAAAATTTACATGTTAATTTTACTAACATTGAAAGTGTACTAATTTTTTAAAATCAAGAGATCAGATAAATATAATCCAAGACTTTTTATGACAGAATTTAAAAAATTAGGAACTCATGAGATTTCCTTTGATTTTTGAATCTTAATGTATTTGTTGGAACAATGTAGATAGTAAACCTTGGACTAATCATTCTAAAGTTTTGATAGTGGAATAATTTTCTTTTTTTAAAGAATTAATCAATTTGGATCAGATAGAGATAAAATATTAAATTATTATAACAACTGTTTTATACTTCCGCCGCAGTGGGTTATCTCCAATTTCCGCAAAGTTGATATTGATAGGCTGTAGTAGCATGAACTTTAGCACTTAGTTGGTGGCTGACGACAAGTTGATGCTCTCTTTTCTAAAAGAATGCAGAACTAGACTATTTTGCTGCATCATATATTCTTCAAGTCTTAGTTGTCGGCTTATGAAAAGTTAGGATTTCCTCTTTCCTTCTTATTAATTTAGTGGACAATTAGCTACTCATTGAAGCATAGTCAAACGTAAATGCCTCCCTTCTGGTGGAGGTAAACTGCAAAATTCTAAAAAGTTGAAGAGTATTTAAGTGCTAATTGTCAAAATTGAATATATATATATATATATATATATATATATATACCTCTAGCCTAGTGGTTAAGAGAGATGCATGCGGCCTGAGTGGTCAGGAGTTCGAATCCCAGTGGGAGCGATTATTGATAAATCCAGAAAATTACAAAACTATAATTCCATCCAGACCATAAAGGGTTATCTAGGGTCAAGATATTGATATCAGTTTCTATGTTTCTTTGTACAACATATCTACTGGTGGTAAGGCCCTCAAAGATATGTATGTTTCGGTCCCTTCACATGTGCCAGACTATAGCCCCAAAAATTAGTCGAATCCGTCTATACGCTCCTACCCCTTTTTTTTTTCTTTCTGAGCTTTGATTTCATTCAGGACCAACGAAAGATCTCTATTGTGCATATACGACAGACCCAAATTCGTGCGGCAATGGCTCCAGATCTCCCAAACATAATCGCTCTAGAAGAAGAGATGATCCGTGGACTCATCCATATGGTCACACGTGCATCACCTTTTATCCGTGCAATACACCCCACACCTACTTATCTGATCCCTAGTAAGTAGGCGACCACGAATCATTTTATAAAGAAATAAGAAATTCTTGACCCACTTCTTTGGGCCACACCACTTCCGTCTAATTCACCTCCTCAAATCTAGGTTTGATTCCACATTTAGGGCCATCTTGAAGCTAAATGTGCCTTTTTTTCCATGTCCTCTCATATCCAGTAATCCTCCGTGCCCATCCTATCAATGTCTGCCAATCGAATCTCCATTGCATGAGCCGCCTCAATCATTCGATCTTGTAAGTTCCATTCTCCTCCTAGATAAGGCAGCTAACCAACTAACCCCCTTAGCTCGTAAGTATGTCATCCCTCCCTCTCAATCAAGCTTCTATGGTTAAACCAGGGGTCATACCACATGCTAGTTTGGTTTTCGGAGCATATAACCCTCCTTAACTTAGATTTAGCTGTGCATCTCAACGTAGGAGCAATCTTACCGTCACTAAAAATTATTGTTGGGCCTAGACGACCAAAAGTCACCCTAGGAAAATATCTTCCTTTGATCTATTCTGCCCATAAGGACATTGTCATAACATGTCCCTACTTATGGGATACGAGTACTTGACCAAGTTCAGTCTACACTGCAGCATCGACGATAGTATGTTGTCTATGATGAACAATGGTCCATAACAAGTACGACACACATATAGCATCCACAACTAGCTAAGTCACCAACAATCATAAGAAAACTATATATAACAGTTTTAATTTTAATTAAAGAAAAGTCATCAAATAATCCACTGCAACTCAGATGATCTCGAAAAAAACCCGGTTAAATAAAAGTACTAAACTGACTAAAGTCTACTATCTAACTAGTAAAACAAGTGCATAAGGAAGAAAATATGCTACCTCAAATCTGAAGAGGTAACCGACACATTGGTAATGTAGGTGTCACTAGTGTACTCATCGTAGATCTCGGGATAAATTACGTCGTCTAAAGCTAAAAAAGATTGGAGAAAGATTACCATAACAATACATTACACAATATAATATACATGCATAAAGAAACAATAATAAGGAAGATAAACTATAGGCATAACATGATATGATAAGAAAAGTACCACTATTACATGAAAGTAAACTCGATGGAAGACGTACAATAAACAAAGTAGAAACAATGATCAAGTCACGTGTACCATGTGTTTTAGAATACATGTTTTTTGCATATGGATGGGTTAGGACATACGGCAATCAGTACGTGAGGTGCAACGACTGCTATCAACATTGACATTGTAGATTTGAACATTGTGTAGACTACATGCATACTAGTTGTATTTTCTCCCCTGACTCACAAATAAACATGATCACTTACATTAACTTCGACTTGAACATTGAACGAAAATATTAAGTCAACATGTATAGCAATGATAACAAGTATAACTCTCATGCACCAGTAATAAAAAAGATAAGACTAACAATTAAAAGAAAAGAACAACTGTAGCATAAAATAAAGACAACATAGGTCATAGCGATACTTGGCTGCTCCAAACGATGATGAAGTCACAAAATCAAGGCATCGTAAGGCCCGATCTACCCCGTCACATAATTTAAAGTAAGTTAGAATTATAATTCCCAATTAAAGTCAAGAAATTAGCTAAATATGTCTCCTAATTTAATCTATTTTAATTCCGAAATAAATCATCTAAAATCTTATTTTAAGCTCCTTATATCTTGAATTTAAGGTTTAACATAAATTTTTGGCTAAACAAAGTGGCGGTTGCAAATTCGGGATTCGTTACCAAAATGTCAACCGATATGAACCCAAGATTGGATTATGCAATCCTCTACATTTCAGTACTACGAGAGCCCTAGAATCGACGATTCCATCGAATCTCAAATTAGTTAGAAATTATTGTAGTTATGGCTAACCGATTATTATTTCGGTGATTCACTAGTTACCTATATATTCTACGAATTAAACAGAATGCACATTTATTTTGTTAAAATGTGAAATTTAGTATGATGAAGCTATTCTTTTTAGCTTTCTGGAACATTTAACGGATCGCAAAAATGAGTTTGGGATCTACCGAAATCTTGAAAACAGTACGATGTATCAATTTTCGGACAACTGACACTCAAATAATTTTAGAGAAATTCAAGTACAGAAAATAAATTATAGATTGGAAAAATTGATCTCGATACGATTCTAAAAAAAAGAAAAAATGGAAACGAACATCAGGGTTGGTCGCAATGGCTTCGCAAAGTCGAATAACACATAGATCAAACTCTCCTCTCTCTCCCCTCAAAACTAATGCGGTAGTAATAATTAAGGTTTAATATATATATATATATATATATATATATATATATATATATATATATATATATATATATATATATATATATATATATATATATATATATACCTGGACCCGTGGCTGTAATAGCCACCCAGCCAGTCCGGATGGGGGATTGATCCCATGACCTCTCCCTTGGGTGTCCCTCACCTTACTACTAGGCCAAGGCTTCGGGACATATATTGATAAAAATAGTTTTCCTGATGGCTGACACGCGGGATATATATATATATATATATATATATATATATATATATATATATATGGTCCAATTTATATGGTCCAATTTACTTACGTGGGTGCAAGCCCCTTCAGTGACATGCAAGGTCCGATCTTGGGCCTGATGGCTGACACGTGGGCCCAACTTGCTGATTGGACTATTGACTGGCTGTTAACTGTGTAATTAAATATTTCATTGCGTAAATTTATTATAAAATTATTTTAACTCCAAATAAATCTAAATAAATCTCAAAAAAATCCAAAAAAACCCTAGTACATTCTAAGCAATATATTTATATGTTTAAGGCCTAAATAAAATGTTTGGTCCCACAATATCTTCATGCGACCCTGTAGTAATTACCGAAGGTCGTTGGCAAATAGTTTTCCTCGATTTTAATTATCCAAAATTTTTCAAAAATCTCCAAAATTCTAAAATAATATAATTAGGTATTTGGGACTGTTTGGAGTCCATAAGTGACCATATCTTGTCTAATGTTATCAAATTGCACCTATAGACCTAGGTATGAAACCTTGTGATCCCGAAACAAATTCCTACTTTAATAATTCTCGCACTTCTATACTAAATTGAATAAAAATAAATTCTATACAATTTAAAATAAATTTTTGGGAAAGCAAATGCTACAGATTGTCAGATATGAATTTTCAAAAAAACTTATAGGAGGCCATATCTCTAAGGAGAGTATGCGATATCATCCCAACACCTCCCTCTCTTTTAGATCGGCACAACTCTTCCCACTTGATCACATGCATCCTTCTTTTCATAGAAAGTCTGCAAACATACATTCAACTTTTAATAGTACCTTTCGGGATCATGATAGCCTGGAACCAATACATCACAATAGCCAAAATGACGGCTTTGATGAGCTTAATACAACCTCCCAAAGGACAGAGTCTGAGCTTGCCAACCCTCCAGCCAAGCTTGAGTATACCTTCGGATTCCCTTACAATCCACATACGGGGCATAGTGGATAGACAAAGGTAAGCCTAAGTATTTGATCGACAATATCCCATCATGAATGTCCATCTTCCCTAGCCATGTCTCCTTATGCTCACAGGTCAAGTTCATGAACATTTGACTCTTATTTTTATTAAGTTACAGACCTGATCACCTTTCCATATTTTCAAAAATACTCTTAACAGTATCAAGCGAACATTCAACGGTTCTACTAAAATTAGTTTATCCGCATATATTAGGTGAGAAACCACCGAATCGCCTTCCTAAAGAACCGGGTGACAGCTCCATCCGTAACTGCGTCATCCAACAAATATATTAGGAATTCCATCACAATAGCAAAGTGATAAGGTGAAAGTGGACCACCCTGCCTGATGTACGTAGAGCTCATGAAAATCCTTCGAGTTGCCCCCATATCAATATCAAGAAAGAGGGAGTGCAAACACACTCCCTCACCCTGTCCACCCACCATCTATCAAACCACATACGAAGCATAATATGGTACATGAATTCTCGATTCACCATATCATATGCTTTCCTCAGGTCTAATTTGAGGCACGCTTTGGCACCCCCATATTGAAATCTCTAACCATTTCATGGGCTAATATTGTTCTTAGAAATGGACGTACCTTTGATAAAGACAAATAATACAAAGAAATAAGTTCCTGCATAATCAGCCTCATTCAGTCACACATGGTATAGGTGATGACCTTGTAGATGAAATTGTAAAATGCTATAGATGTGTAGCCACCTAGGGAGTAGCCCCCTCAACCTTGGCAATCAGCACCATAAAAATATAATTAAAGTCTTTGAGCAGTTTACCTGACTCAAAGAATTCCATGACCGCTACTAGGACATCATCTTTGTGAATATTGTAGTACTTCTTGAAGAACACTACTCCAAACCCAAATGAACCTAAAGATTTACTCAGGTCCGCCTTCTTGACAATGGATTGAATCTCTTTAACTAATATCCGCTTCTATAGAACCAGATTGTCGTATCCCGTAACCCGCTTCTTAAACTCAAAATAGGGAAATATAGCCGGGTAATAGGATTGATTGGTAGAGTTACTAAAAATATTGGCTCTCTTCATCTTCATACCATTCACGTTAGTAATAAGCATCCCACTCAGGTCAAAAAAACCATAAATGTTATTCCTGTGCTCCCTAGCTTTTACCGTTGCATTGAAGAACTTGGAGCACCTATCTCTATTACCCAGCCAGCTAAATTTTACCCATTTTTAAACCTGAACCTCATCAAAATATCTCTTCGAACACAGTGTCCTGGAGAGCAACTTCCTCCTTAGCAAGGACATAGTTCAGTGGGTCCGAATGAAACCTATGTTGGATGTCAGTAAGCCTGGCTTGAAGATCATGGAAAGAAAAATAAGGTATCATCCTATTCCAGTACTAAAGATGATTTTTAGTAGATTTTTAACATAGAAGCAAGCCTGAATTGGACGGTTCCACATACAAAGAAAGTCTGCCTAGGTGTGAAGGACCAGCTTTACAACTTTAGAGGGGGTGAATAGAATGTGTCAGCCAATAAAACTATGGCTACTTACCAACTTAGAAATAAAAATGACAAGTATGGAAAGTAAACTGAGTAAGAAGCCACAAACATAAACACCGCGATGTATATTGGTTTTCCTCATGGAGGACTAATATAATTGTCACCCCCGTTTCCCGTATTTCGTAATTATACTCGAAGTTGGATTTTGGCATGTATCTTATTTTCTTGACTAGCGGATTTTGGATTTCGCGTACATTGGTTCTCGACCCGGCTTGGTTTATTTTATGGAGAAGGATTGGGGTTTGATTTATTTTACATTGGAACACCTTAGCCTATGCTCCTCCCTCATTTCCACCACAACCACCCTCTTTATTATCTCCACCTACCTTTCTTTCTCCTCATAATTCTCTCATTTATTTCTTCATCTTCTTCTTCTTCCTTCCTCCACACAACACCAACACCCCTTAGGCAAGTGCACCTTGCCACCACTTGAGAACCACTCTTTATTTGTCCATTAGCTAGATTAGGCCATGGTGATCAACATTAGAACTTGACATTTTGTGATTTGGAGTCTCCATTATTCTAGATCTAAGTTTCTTCTATTTTCGGTTTTGTATAGTTTTGATCTATTTAAGTTGTATTTTTATGGGTTTTGATGTTCTTATGTTGGAGAGAATTGAATTTCACCCAAGATAGAACTTTGTAAAGTCGGATTTGGACTTATTTTGACCAAGTTATGGACTTTTGAAGATTTGGGTTCAACTCATGGAGTTCTTGCTGATTTGGAGAAGACGGTGAGCAGTGTGCGCGAGCTTTTTAGCTTGCGCCACTGAGCTGTGCACGCTCTTTAGTGCAGCGCAGTCCGGTCCATACGCTGCCTTTTGGGAGCGTATGTCTTGCATACGCTCACTTGGGTGACAAGGAGTCGTATGGAGTCCATACGCTGCCTTTTAGGAGCGTATGTCTTGCATACGCTCACTTGGGTGACAAAGAGTCGTATGGAGTCCATACGCTGCCTTTTGGGAGCGTATGTCTTGCATACGCTCACTTGGGTGACAAGGAGTCGTATGGACCTCATACGCTGCCTTTTTGAGGCGTATGGAGTACTTGCACTGAGCGTATGACTTTCACTTAGCGTATGACTTTTGCACTGAGCGTATGGACTTTGGCTGACTTGGTCTTATGTCAGCGTGTCAGATTTGGTTTTATTTTTCTTAAGCTTGGCTCTTCTATAGCCCTGTATATTGATATTTTATTAGATATTTTACGTCCATTTTATATCCTTATGTCTTTTGTCCTGAACTTGATAATCACGAATTTATGTAATATGTTTGGAAAGGATAACTGAGCCTGACACGATAGTGACCCGTAGTGGTGCACTCCTGACATGAGTAGCCTGACATGACCTGATAGTGGCCGTCGTGGCGCACTCTTGACTAGTACACTTGACCTGATAACCTGACATGTTATATCTTGATAAGCTGTTGCGACGGCTACTTGACATGACATGACCTGTATAATAACCTGGACACCGTGGGCGATTGTGCTTGTATAAATAAACCAGTCCTGTCTTGCATCATGCCTAGGATGGGACTCCTGAGTACCACGGCCAGGAGTACCTACTAAAATGGACTAAGGCTAATAACTAGATTAATACATTAGTCATGACGAGATTTTCCAGCTACAGGCAATCCCGTTACCTGGGCACGCCTTGGGATCTGTAGCCTGCTGTCGAGTAGGGCACATTTCCAGCACACTGTCATGTGTTGCACCCTTCAAGCTACCTAAGGGTACATTCGTTTCCTGGACGATGTACCCACCTGAATTCAACTCTAATCTTTTAACCCGGGTAACCTGGATAGTCTGCAGGGCTTGTGGCTGTGGAATAATCTTACTGCATCTTGTTAGTAATTAGGCTTGTGACAACCCTAGTTAGTTAAAGTATCAAGCCGTAATTCTTGCTTGGCCGTGAAGTGATTGGACGGAGTCTAACCAGTCTAGTCTTGCCCTGATCCTGTTCCAGATTATTGAATGACCAGAATGCTTGTATTTATTTTACCGATAAATGGTGAGAATTCCAAGTTCTGTTCAGACGAAGGGTTACAACCCCGGTCCTTGTTTGGTTTACGGGTTGTAACCTGGTTATCTGAATAGTTCCATGGTTATCTCGTCGTATATCATCCTGGTGTATTTTCTTTATTTCCAGTTTTTACTTTTATTTATATCTTGTGCTGATTGCTGGTTTTAGCTCTTAAGTGAAGCTTCCTTTGTGGCACTTGCTCTTTCTGGGGTCTGACCCAGCTGGTTTTGTGTGGCCAGATTTCGGAGCAGCTCCAGAGGATCTACCGACCATCCTGCCAGATGGTGAACACTAGAAGGAATTCCGGCAACGAGTGGGTTTTATTTTGCTCTCCCACTCCCTTGTAAAAATATTCTTTTGAGGCGTTTAGCCGACGAGCACCTGTTTAGCTCGATTGCACTTACTTACTGTCTGCCTACGGGCTGTAACATGATTAACAGATCCTAGGGTTGATCATGTATGACTAAACTCTTGCTAGTCCTGACATTTTGTAACGACTAGCTTCATGATCAACTGAATATGTAATGTTTGGGACGCCTTACTATTGTATATTTAATGATCATACATCTTGTGACTTTTACTTACTTGCTTGTGATTGAGACACTAGGCTTGTTCATGACCTTAAGAGACTGTTGGCTTGTAGATAAACCCTCATGTATCTAGACAGCCATGACCGTATAGCGAGATGGATTCCATTTCATATACGTAGCTGGCTATGTCGGCCCCCGCTCTCCAGTATTCTGGTTCTGGGGTATGACAATAATCTCGAGAACTTTTGCTCGATATTAATCTACTATTTTGTAAATAGCATACACCATGTGCTTTGATCCGAAGGGCACAAAAACTTCTTACGACTACAAGCTTTAATCCGAAGGCTTGTCGACTTTAGACAACCACGAGCTTTGATCCGAAGGACTGCCGACTTCAACACAACGAATCGAATCGTCACATGAATAAACCAATCTTTACAACCCTTAAACACTTCTAACCGAGAATAAGTTGGTACTAAGAAGCTAGAAGAATTATCTTGGAGATGAGATGATTAAGGCTTTTAAAATAATAGATAAGAAGACTGAATGTGAATGAGCAAGTAAGAATGGGAAATTAAACATTTATTTACAAGCTTTTAGCGGACCGAGTTTGGACAGAGTTCAGTTCCCTAACGTTCAAAAATTCAAAAATTTGATCCTAGTCTTCAGGAAGACTGAGTAATTTAGGGTTTCTACTTTGGTCTGACCGAGTTTAGTCCGAGTTTAGTTAGGGAGCGAACTCTAGCCCAGCTATGCCTCCTAACTTACAGAATATTAGGTTCAGGGTGTCACGACCCGCACCCTAGAGTAAGGGCACGAGACGTGGGTACGTCCAGCCTACGCCGCAGTGTCGGCGGTAGAACGCTGTCCTAGGTCAACATACATCTAACAATATATATCTAAACAGTTTATACTCCCCGAATGTGGGTGACATAACAGTAAATAAACTCAATCACAACTAAGGAAGCGATAGCACGATATGAAATAGAACTCAAGGGAAATAGATGATAAAGTAGTCTAAGATAATCCCAACAAATATCCAGAAGTACATGGTCTCAGATATAGAATGAAAGAATATATACAACTCAGAACTCAGAATAAAGTCTAGCTAAACATGTCTCAAGACTACATAAAATAAGATAAGCCTAACTAATCTAGTCTAGGCAATGGGGGTGATGTCCTCAGCTAGAGCTGGGTCATCCTGAGGGTCCAGCTCGCAGGTATCATCTAAGGCTGTCCCATAGAAAGTGTCCAGACAGGCCTCCTCCTCCTCCTCTGTAATATTTCAACAGGTCCAGTCAGGACAGGAGCGAGCACAGTACATCTCAACAGTTCATAGCAGGTTAGAAAATATAATCATGCAGTAAAGTAAGATACAAGTACTGAAAGAAGTACAGTATGTAAATAGAGAGAGAAAGCTGTAATAGAAATATCTACTATAAATAGAGAACTAACATGTGGCTAGTGAGTCAGAGTACAACATGGACATGTAAATGGCATGGGATGATTCTGATGCTACACTATGGAATAATTCTGATGCTACACTACTGGTGTATTATTCACATGTCCACTTCTACTCTCCCGTACCCCCAATCAATACATAAGGATCCAACCAGGTTATGTTATGATTCCATGCAAAGGCCCCCGAAGGGTGGTACATGGAAGTCCCATAAATGGGGATTCTATGAAACCCAATGTATGGGATAAGGATTCAAGGAAGACTCTGTGATCATAAGAGTATATGTCACAAGTGATCAGTAAACCAATAAAGCATAGTGATACGCCATGTAAGTAAAACGTACAGAACATGTAGTACCCGATGCTCCCTAAAGGATAACATCTCAAGAAGGGATCCATATAGTACCAATTCATGTGACCAACGTGACAGTACAAGTAAAGTAATTTAATGCAGGAAATAATTTTAAGCAAGATATGAAATGATCAGAGAATGTACTCACCTGGTATCTGAGTGTCCAATATGAAAGTACTGTCCGAGGAGTGGTGTCTGGCTCCTAATCAGAACAGCACAAGTCACAACAAGTCCAAAATGGTATAATGAAGTTCTACTATGCATTCTACTTGATTCTAGGTCAATCTAGGCCAAAGTCAACTCTTGGTCAACCTTGGTCAACCAAGAAGTCAAACCTAAGTCAACTATGGTCAAACTAGGTTAACCAAGTCTAAACTAGGTCACTCAACCAATACAAGCTAGTACACCACACTATTAGGCTATCTAGACCAACTACACATGTTAGTTGGCATTCCTACATATTACCTATATGATATCCATACATAAATAGATATTCATATATTATAATTCATAATACATTATTAACTTATATATAAAACACAAACTTAGATTATATATAGATACACATATTAGAGTTTATATTACATATATACTTTACATTAGATAGGCATATAGAGAGGGCATGATACATATATATTGAGAGGGAAGACAAGAGTGTGTGTGTGTATAAAATCTGTGTAGGTGAATAATGGATAGGGCATACATGAGGGGGGCTGTGTGTATAGAGAGGCAAGTGTGTATGAGAGTAATAGTGTGAGTGTGGGAAGAAGAGTGGACTGTGAGGTGTAGGAGAGTGATAGTGTGTGTGAGAAATAATGTGCAGCTGTGTGTGGCTTTGTATGTGTGTGTTAAAGGGTGGGGGATGAGTGAAAACAGTGTGCCATAAACATAGTCTAGCAGGAAAGAACTAAGTGGCTGAAAATTAATAGGCAATGCAGGAAATAGAGTCCAAGTTATTTGAATAAAACACCATATCATACAACACATTGAAGCATCAAAACATTTCATGAAGTCTCAGGTTTCAGCCTAGGACTAATTCCCAGATTTCATACAACACTGGAAGACAGTGGCAACCATTCTATTTGCAGGAAATAGAGTTCAAGTCAATTTGAAAACACAACAATCAGTTTACTATAGATTATGGTTTTAGTTCAATCCTAAACTGCACAGAAAATAGGAAAACCAAATCAAAATCATAAAACTGAGTTTAGTTCAGTTTATACTTTCCTAGCCCAATTTCGAAATAAAAAACCCACCAAATCAACACAAAATTGACACATAGCAAGATAACATATAGGAGAATGTGTAAAACCCCTAGATTTCTACTGTATTTTTATTATTTTTGGTACTGATTTAAAAATTTTTGTATTTTACGTCGCGTAGTTGTATTATACGTCGCGCGCGAATTTACGATTTTCGTATTTTCTCGTGGAGAGCAAATATGTGCGAGTAACATATTTTTAGAAAAATAATTTTTGATTTTATTATAAATGGTGGTTTCAAAATAATATATAAATAATTATTTTTATTAAAAATAATTTAGCAAGAAGGTATTTAAAGATTTGAATTTTATGATTACTTTCGAAATATGTTTTATCCAAATTAGTAAAAATGTAATTTGGAAATATTTCCTATTAATACTTAAATATATATTATAATTTTCGAAATTATTTAATATTGATATTTTAATATTCGATAAGTTATTTAAAATATTTATTATTTATTATTTTCGAAATTATATTCATTGGTATTTTTGAAAAATATATTTGGCAAATATTTTGGCCATTTTAAATCTCGATTAAATTTTATGGAATGATTTAAATAAATAAAGTAATATCCATATTTGATATTGATTTGATTTTTAAACTAACAGAATTAAATTTGATTTAAATTGAATTTGTATTTTGATTTGGATTTTGATTTTAAATTAAATTACGATTTATCTAATGGGGATTTAAAACCCCCACAATCCTATCCAAAGGGGAATTCCCACATCCTATAAATAGGCAGGTACTCCTCCCTATTATTTGTCATCCATAAATTTTCTCCAAAATTCTCCACAAACCACAACCATGTGCATCGTGTCCGTGTCGACGACCCCTTCCACTATTTTTCTTTTACATATACATTTTTACTATGTGTCCGACAATCCCGGACACATCCATCAATCCTCTCCCATGTTCGGTGTCCTACAGGACACGCTGACACCAAGACAACCTATCCCTATCCTAACCCTCGCTGTAATCAGCACCCCGAACGCTCGCCAACTGCCAACGTTTCATCTGCCATCATCCCGACACCACCCTCACCGTCACCATCGACCACCCAAACCGACATCGCTGCCAACACCGACCCGACCCCTCATCGTCAACCGCCAATCATTCCCGACGTCACCAGAACCAGCCGTTGGCCCCGTCACCACCAAATTCACCACCCGCCATCACCGTCAGAACAACCAACTCCCTCGGCGGACAACACCACCGCCACCACCAGAATAGGAGGGAAGAGGGGGGAGAAAACCTCACCTCGGCCCGCGAGTCCGCGCCGACCACCGCGTCCTGTCCGCTGGTTCCCGACGCCCAGCCTCCGCCCGACCAGGTGACATCGACCGGCCACATCGCCTCCACCGACCGCGCTCCTTCCCTCCGACTTCCACTCCAGCAGAGCGCCGCGTCGCCAGGTGCGCCGAACCACCGTACCTCCCCGATCTTCCTCCGCCGCGGCCTCCTCCAGCCGCGGGCGCCATCGCCAAACCCTAGTCGTGTGCCGAGACGCCGGAGTCTCCTTCCTTCCGCGTCAGACCGACGAGTCTCCGCCTTCCAGCATCTGAACCCTCCCCGTGTGCGCCGAGAGCCGCTCGGCTACACCGCCGACGACTCCTCCTGAGCACGTCGGCGCTCGCCCAAGTCGAGAGCCGCCGTGGCGTGGCCAACCTGCCTCCCTTCCGCGAGCAGCGCGCCGCCGTCGTCTTCCCCGCGGATACCGCGCCGACCGCCGGCCGGAGCACTCCAGTAAGCTCCTCTCCCAAACCCACTTTTCTCTCCCGCTCTCTCTCTCTCTCTCTTTCTAAAGCTTTTGGGGAAAGGTTTCTGTAACATCTTAAGTTTTCATTTTTATTATTATTATTATTATTATTATTATTATTATTATTATTATTATCATTATTATTATTATATCTTTATTGTTATTATTATTATTATTATTATTATTAAGCATTATCCTTGTATATTCATTTGTTATTAAATATTGTTATATTAATATTAATATTTTATATTAATATTTTATATTAATATTTTATATTAATATTTTCTAAATGTATTAGTAAAGAAAATATGGTTTGGGCTTGGCCCAACACTGATTTTTCAAATTTGATTTTTGGTCAGCAATTAATTAGTTTTCATAACAAGTATATTATAAAATTTATATATATTCCTAAAAATGCTTATTCTTTTAATACAGATATTTCTCAACTCTAACTATTTGTATAAATTTTCATAGAATATTGTTTTAAACTATTATAATTAAATTTTTATGATTTCAAAATATTTATTTTAAAAATATTTTGATTGGTAAAATCGTAATTCCCCTATTATAGATATTTTCTCAAAAATTATAAGTTTTGATCTAAAAAGATTTTTAAATGCTAGAGAAAATGTACTTTGCTAATTATATATACTTATATAAAGTATTTTCAAGTAATAATTTTTAAAAATAGTATAAGTATGTATTCTCCCCAAAACTCCCACCTTGATATCCCCATTTGACCATGACTAATTCCATAATTATATTTTTCACCAATTTATGACTAATGAGACGTTCATATTTTCTCGTGACTCTCGGACCATTACACCTCGAACATGGCTACTGATCAAACAGGACTTGATGGAACACTGCACCATACCAGGCGACACACCAGGCAAGACACCTTGCCTTTGCTGTTTAATTTCTTGCTCAATATCATACATGCTTTTCTTTAGTTGTTTCTTTTAAATTATATGTAGATACAAATTACTGTATTTTTGTGCAATTGACTTAGAGTTAAGGGACCACCGTATGTTAAGTGCATCTCATGAACTGTCACGATGTGCCACGGGTTGTGTGTGAGCTGCGAGTTGCATATAGCTTCAGACTTGCGTATCGACCGTACATCGGTGCGTAAAGGCCGTACGTTAGGATGTAACTGCTAATAGATTTTTGGTAGAAGACTTGGCAGTTATTAAGGCTTAAACAGTGTCGTGGAGGCGACGCATGTGTAGTATCATTGGGAGGGGGAAAGACAGTTATTAGCGTAGGGGCTACCTGTTCAGTACACATATAGATTTGGGTCGATAGTGTCTCGGATGAGCGCTACTTACTGCCCCGGGGCCGATAGTTCTCATATGAGAACTACTTTCTGCCCATAGTTGATGGTGTCTCTTATGAGCGCTACCTACTATTACTCTCTCTCCATCTATGCTGAACACTATAAGCTCCTGCGTAGAACGTTGTCTTCTCAAGGTATATATCACATAGAATGGTTAGGACCCTTTACGCATGTATGTTTTCTATTGAGCTCTTACTATTCAGTTTATGGCATGATATTATGTGTCTTGTTACGTCCCTCTGAGGACCTGGTTTTTTTCCCCAGGTGTGTGTTTTCGTGATTTCTTGCAGGTGCTCTAGCTAAGGCCATTCCTTCCTCCGTGATGATTGCGCTTGGACTCGTCACTTGCTCTCGCTTGCTAAATTCTTTTATTGTATATTTTTCTCTATCTAATTTGGTTGGTAGTGGACTTTGTCTCCGCCCAACTATTATGTACATGACAAACTCAAAGTTTGCTTTATATCATTATTTATCTTTGTGGATGAGATTTAGTTGTCTTGAATTACTACATTTACAGCTTATGTATACATACGAGGTCCATGTATTTCGTATGTATACAGCTGGCATGAATCCGTACCTTGTCTCAAGTATTTGGGACTGGGGCGTTACATGTTTTTGTGGTGGCCCATGCAGGTTCAAGTTTGTCACTTCGATTACGTAATTGTACCGATGTGGGCCTGCAATATAGGATTAGAATCTAGGAATCTCATCCATCTACTTGACGTCCTTTCTTGACTTCAAATTTTGAACTCTCGTTCGCCCTCCTCAATTTGCATCTTGCTTGACTCCTTCTACCGTAAACTCTTACTTTCGTGCTTAGTGACAATTAGAAAGATGACTACAGTACTATATGTACTTATTGGTCAACCATATGGCTAGAAGGGTTACATTGGCAATTGGAATACGTTTAAGGCTCTAATCGAATTAAAAAGGCATTTTAAAAAAAATGTGTGATTTACCTATTAGTGATTTGTAATAGGATAACAAAGGAAATTGTAATCTTGAGATTTCTAGGTAGTGATCATCAAAGGATTGATAGGATTTTATTTTATTTTTGATACTGCAGGAAAATAGTTGGAATCTATGCACAATTGAATTATTTTCGAATTTTGATATTTATGATCTATTGGATTATAGCTATACGTCTTTGAGCAAATATAAAACTGATTTGATTTTCAAGTCGTAATATTTTATGATTTATTGAGTTATAGTTATACGCCTTTGGAACGGTTATAAATTTGGTTTGAAAATGATCTTGGATTTTAAATGTAGCAGTAGAAATTATTCTCGTACAACTTACGATTAGTATGTTTCTTAAATTTCAAATTTTAAGTGGAAGCAGTGATTTTTAAATTTTGGTTTAAAATATTTCGGAAGTTACAAAAAATAATTTTTTTGAGGAAGATTTTCAAATTTTAAATTGTGGCATGTGATTTAGGATTTATAATTCTATTTAGATTTTGAGTAAATGTTTTGATTGAGATTATCAATAAATTGGCAAAAAAAAATTTTGGTTGTCAGATTAGGGTTGATAAGTGCATTAAGATATTGAACTTCAATTTTGAGATTATTTTCCTTACTAAGAGTCTTTCTGTAGTTATTTGAAAAAAAAAATTTGGTTTTAAAATTTTGATTGATTACGAGATTTTTATGGACTCGTGAATTATGAACTTTTGATTTCAATAGTTGGATTGAACGTTAAGTTTTGGAAAAGTTAGTAGTAACATGGCAAAAGTTTACTTTGTGATTATTAAAGGAAATGAAATTGTTAGCCATAATCTAATTGGGCAGCATAGAGTAAATACAATTTTGGTGGTTTATTGTTTTTAAAAAATTTTATTAAGAGATTTTTTTGAGGAAACTCCAGTTAAAATTTTTTTGAGCTAGGAGTATTCCATACTAATTGCCATGTCCCTCACGACCATGATAGTAGTGTACATACAAGTGTTGTTAGTCATCTCCAAGATCATATGGTTATACTCCAATCTTGACTCCCTCGATATTCCCTCAAATCTAGATTTTGTCATGACTTTCTAACCATTGAAACTTGAGAAATAATTGGATTGTTCCTTGATCATACCCCGTCAAGTGGCTATCATATCCCTAGAAACTGTACTCCTAAATTATTTTACCTTGATTTGTTAGAATCTAAGTTATTTTTATTTCATGCTTTTACCTTGTCAACTATTTCGTGGGTTAATTATTATCTCCTGAACTCCCACTTTCTATTTTAAATTCTTTTGTGTCCTTTACCGTGACTTGAATATTTAGAGCACAACACTAGACTTTTCCTTCCAACAACTTTCACAAGCAGGACCTACACGAGTCCACCTTCATGTAGGTATATCACGTGCCACTAAAACACGTCTCCTTGTACTCTAATTCCATGTTGCGACTTTCGGGTCAAAATGACTGGACCCTAATTCCTACCGTGAAACCAATATACTTTTTAAACTTGAGATGAGACTCGACCTCGACTCCATTCTTTCGACCCAATATACAATTTTGTCCTACCTAATTCCTTACATGCTTCACCTTGCATTTTATCTTGATTGTTGGACCTATCACACCATTAGTTTAATTCTTTAAGTTGGGTAGAATACCTTATGAACTAGCAACCCCTCTCGACCTAGTGACCTCTATTAGCAAGCTTATCCTAGAATCTAGAGGACCTAACCCGTCTAGCCAACCAAGGACTTGGACTAGACTTGATTTTAAAGAATCTAGAACCATTTAATTCTCCTTTATCATGGTTCCTTACTATTACTTTGACTATTTTTAATGCCAACTTAGCATAAATTTTGCAAGCTTATTTTCTTATCAAAGCTTGATCATGACGTATCTTATTGGGTCGCTCCCACTAACATACTGTCAAGTCAGAACCGGTGCATGATGGTCCGATCAACCATAGTGCCCTTGGTTCGCCTTTTGTATATTGCTCAACGTGGATGGAGACGTAGTTAACTTGGCCCTAAAATCTCATCCACGACTGCCTTGACAATTCTTTTGAAATTATTCAATCGTCTTTGAATCACGTACTCGTATTCGATAAACGCCTCCTTCGAACTCCTATATTCTTTCGCCTTCACCTATTTAGGACGGCGAAAGCGTTATACTAGAACTTCATCCAGCCTACCTATCGGCTATGACCATTCTCACTCGATGTTGCTATACCTTCGTTCTAAACTACTCGTCCTTCTTCTCGGGCCTACTATGACCCTCATTCACTACCCACGACCATACTTGTATTATTTTTCTATGATCTAAATCGCAACTTCTTGCGACATGATTTTGTTGAGCCTTATAATTGATTGTTCCCCACCGATACCCCTTATGTCTTCTCACCCCCCTACAAATTCTTAATTTCGAGGACGAAATTCTTTTAAGTTGGGTAGGATGTAAAACCCCTAGATTTCTACTGTATTTTTATTATTTTGGTACTGATTTAAAATTTTTTGCATTTTACGTCGCGTAGTTGTATTGTACGTCGCGCGCGAATTTACGATTTTCGTATTTTCTCGTCGAGAGCAAATATGTGCGAGTAACATATTTTTAGAAAAATAATTTTTGATTTTATTATAAATGGTGGTTTCAAAATAATATATAAATAATTATTTTTATTAAAAATAATTTAGCAAGAAGGTATTTAAAGATTTGAATTTTATGATTACTTTCGAAATATGTTTTATCCAAATTAGTAAAAATGTAATTTGGAAATATTTCCTATTAATACTTAAATATATATTATAATTTTCGAAATTATTTAATATTAATATTTTAATATTTGATAAGTTATTTAAAATATTTATTATTTTATTATTTTCGAAATTATATTCATTGGTATTTTTGAAAAATATATTTGGAAAATATTTTGGCCATTTTAAATCTCGATTAAATTTTATGGAATGATTTAAATAAATAAAGTAATATCCATATTTGATATTGATTTGATTTTTAAACTAACAGAATTAAATTTGATTTAAATTGAATTTGTATTTTGATTTGGATTTTGATTTTAAATTAAATTACGATTTATCTAATGGGGATTTAAAACCCCCACAATCCTATCCAAAGGGGAATTTCCATATCCTATAAATAGGCAGGTACTCCTCCCTATTATTTGTCATCCATAAATTTTCTCCAAAATTCTCCACAAACCACAACCATGTGCATCGTGTCCGTGTCGACGACCCCTTCCACTATTTTTCTTTTACATATACATTTTTACTATGTGTCCGACAATCCCGGACACATCCATCAATCCTCTCCCATGTTCGGTGTCCTACAGGACATGCTGACACCAAGACAACCTATCCCTATCCTAACCCTCGCTGTAATCAGCACCCCGAACGCCCGCCAACTGCCAACGTTTCATCCGCCATCATCCCGACACCACCCTCACCGTCACCATCGACCACCCAAACCGACATCGCTGCCAACACCGACCCGACCCCTCATCGTCAACCGCCAATCATTCCCGACGTCACCAGAACCAGCCGTTGGCCCCGTCACCACCAAATTCACCACCCGCCATCACCGTCAGAACAACCAACTCCCTCGGCGGACAACACCACCGCCACCACCAGAATAGGAGGGAAGAGGGGGGAGAAAACCTCACCTCAGCCCGCGAGTCCGCGCCGACCACCGCGTCCTGTCCGCTGGTTCCCGACGCCCAGCCTCCGCCCGACCAGGTGACATCGACCGGCCACATCGCCTCCACCGACCGCGCTCCTTCCCTCCGACTTCCACTCCAGCAGAGCGCCGCGCCGCCAGGTACGCCGAACCACCGTACCTCCCCGATCTTCCTCCGCCGCGGCCTCCTCCAGCCGCGGGCGCCGTCGCCAAACCCTAGTCGTGTGCCGAGACGCCGGAGTCTCCTTCCTTCCGCGTCAGACCGACGAGTCTCCGTCTCCCAGCATCTGAACCCTCCCCGTGTGCGCCGAGAGCCGCTCGGCTACACCGCCGACGACTCCTCCTGAGCACGTCGGCGCTCGCCCAAGTCGAGAGCCGCCGTGGCGTGGCCAACCTGCCTCCCTTCCGCGAGCAGCGCGCCGTCGTCGTCTTCCCCGCGGATACCGCGCCGACCTCCGGCCGGAGCACTCCGGTAAGCTCCTCTCCCAAACCCACTTTTCTCTCCCGCTCTCTCTCTCTCTCTCTTTCTAAAGCTTTTGGGGAAAGGTTTCTGTAACATCTTAAGTTTTCATTTTTTATTATTATTATTATTATTATTATTATTATTATTATTATTATTATCATTATTATTATTATATCTTTATTGTTATTATTATTATTATTATTATTATTATTATTATTATTATTATTATTATTATTAAGCATTATCCTTGTATATTCATTTGTTATTAAATATTATTATATTAATATTAATATTTTATATTAATATTTTCTAAATGTATTAGTAAAGAAAATATGGTTTGGGCTTGGCCCAACACTGATTTTTCAAATTTGATTTTTGGTCAGCAATTAATTAGTTTTCATAACAAGTATATTATAAAATTTATATATATTCCTAAAAATGCTTATTCTTTTAATACAGATATTTCTCAACTCTAACTATTTGTATAAATTTTCATAGAATATTGTTTTAAACTATTATAATTAAATTTTTATGATTTCAAAATATTTATTTTAAAAATATTTTGATTGGTAAAATCGTAATTCCCCTATTATAGATATTTTCTCAAAAATTATAAGTTTTGATCTAAAAAGATTTTTAAATGCTAGAGAAAATGTACTTTGCTAATTATATATACTTATATAAAGTATTTTCAAGTAATAATTTTTAAAAATAGTATAAGTATGTATTCTCCCCAAAACTCCCACCTTGATATCCCCATTTGACCATGACTAATTCCATAATTATATTTTTCACCAATTTATGACTAATGAGACGTTCATATTTTCTCGTGACTCTCGGACCATTACACCTCGAACATGGCTACTGATCAAACAGGACTTGATGGAACATTGCACCATACCAGGCGACACACCAGGCAAGACACCTTGCCTTTGCTGTTTAATTTCTTGCTCAATATCATACATGCTTTTCTTTAGTTGTTTCTTTTAAATTATATGTAGATACAAATTACTGTATTTTTGTGCAATTGACTTAGAGTTAAGGGACCACCGTATGTTAAGTGCATCTCATGAACTGTCACGATGTGCCACGGGTTGTGTGTGAGCTGCGAGTTGCATATAGCTTCAGACTTGCGTATCGACCGTACATCGGTGCGTAAAGGCCGTACGTTAGGATGTAACTGCTAATAGATTTTTGGTAGAAGACTTGGCAGTTATTAAGGCTTAAACAGTATCGTGGAGGCGACGCATGTGTAGTATCATTGGGAGGGGGGAAGGCAGTTATTAGCGTAGGGGCTGTTGACACAAAGTCACAGTCAACCAAATATTGACTATATTGACCAAATAATACTTGTATAAATTCAATACGACACACGACGACTGCATTCAGTTCAAGACAGATGACAGCTCAGTCTTCAGCTCTCAGTGTGTTCTGGAGTCTGTATTTTATGATTTCATTGAGTCTAGATTTATGTACTCTGAGTTATGCTGAGCTCTTGGAACTTAGTATACAAGCCTACCCAATATCCCAAGCTCCACCAAAACCAAATTGCCCACAAGTCCCTCTTAGGATCATTCTGTGCTCTGGAGACAGAGTTCGGGCCGAACTCTGCCTCCACACAGAGTTCGGGCCGAACTCTGTCCCCTAGAAATCAGGAACCCTAATTTTAGGGTTAGCTGTTTGCTAGCTGTCCAACGGCCAAATTTTTGAATTTCCTTACCCGAATTCTGGCCGAATTCTGTCCCTAAAATCAGTATAAATAGGGCATGAATTCTCTCATTTTGAATCACTCAATCTTCTCTTCTCTTCTCTCCTACAAGCTCTATAAGCCATACCCTTCCCATCTACTAGCCACAAGCCTCCTAAGTCTCGAGTGCTCAGCATCTCTCATTTAGGATTCTTGTGCAAGAGTGAAGAAATCGCTTGGACAATTCCAAGCAAATCGCCACTGCGATTCTCTGTAAGAAGTTGACGTGCTCTTCTGAAGAAAAGGCACGGGTTGTAAGCTACTATTTCACAAATAGTGGATTTAATCCTGAGCTAGAGTTCTCAGGCCTGGACTAGTCCTCCACGAGGGAAACCAGGTTAAAATTGCTGTGTTTGCGTATGCTCTCTTGTCTTTCATTTACATTCCGCATTTTACTCTGACTATTCATTGTTAGTGAAAGAGTTAATTTTTTAATTGGTCATTATACATACATACTCTATTCACCCCCCCTCTAGAGTTGCCAAACTGTTCTTCAATTGGTATCAGAGCTCTGTTCTCTTTATAAGGACTAACATCCTAAGAGCTGATCCATGGCAACCACATAATCCTTGATCTCCAATCATGGTGAAGGTCAGTCCACTCATAGGCCTCCCCTATTTGATGGGACTAACTACACATATTGGAAAACAAGGATGAGTTTTTATCTGAAGTCTCTAGACTTTGACCTGTGGACTGTCGTAACTGACGGTTACAAAAAGCCCGCCAGAATAGTTGTCGACGGTGACCTCACTGAGAAGCCACACGACAAATATTCTGTCGAGGAGAAGAAACAGGCAAGTCTAGATGCTAGGGCTATTAATGCTTTATTCTGTGCTATAGACAGGAACGAGTTTAACAGGGTCTCTACATGCACCACTGCTCATGAAGTATGGAGACTTCTGGAAGTGACGCATGAAGGAACCACTCAAGTCAAGGAATCAAAGATAAGCCGTCTCACTCAAGAGTACGAAGCCTTTAAGATGAAGCCAAATGAGACGATCACTCAAATGTTTACAAGATTCCTCGACATCATCAACCCGTTATCCTCGCTCGGTAAGCAGTACTCAAACCATGAGAAGATCCGCAAGCTACTCAGAGGGTTACCAAAGATTTGGAACCCTAAGGTGACAGCCATCATAGAAGGAAATGATCTCACAAGCATGTCTATGGAGACTTTGATGGGCAAGCTCATGACTCACGAGCTTGACCTCAAGGACTTCGAAGAGCCTGCTCCGAAGACCAGGGAGATAGCACTCAAAGTCCATCGACGAAAGGTTGATCACGATGAGACTGAAGACGATATCTCAGATGATGAAGACCAAGCTCTCATGGTACGTAACTTCAAGAAATTCCTTCGCTTCAATCAAAGAAAGAAGGAACCACAAGAAGACGATGAAGAAGAGCCAACTTGCTATGGTTGCAAAAAGACTGGACACGTCAGAAGAGACTGTCCGCTCTTAAAGAAGAGCAACCGGTATGAAAAGCCCTACAAGAAGAACTCATCAAAAAGATATGCCAACACAAGCATTTGGCATGAAAGCGAAGCAAGTGACTCCGAGGAAGAAAAGAACTCTCCTCAAGACAAAGCAAATGTTTGCCTCATGGCAAATTCCACCAAGGTATCAAACGAAACTTTAGATGACTTCTCTTTTGATGAACTTGGCGATGCTTTCACCGATTTACTTGATGATCACAAAAAGATTATCGGTAAATACAAGCATGCCAAGGACAAAATCAAAAGTCTAGAAGATGAGATACAAAGAATTTCCTTGCTTCTTAATAATGTTAGAAACACATCTCCCACAAATGACACTGATGAAGTATCGAAGCTTAAATTAAGCTTACATGATGCTGAAGCACGCATTGAGCAACAAACTCAAGAAATCACTACTCTCAATACATTGCTTGCTGAAGAAAAGAGTAGACACAAGATTTCTCTGACTAAGATCTATGGCTTGAATATTAAAGTTGATGAATTACAAGCTGTTTCTAAAAGATTAGAAATCAAATTGGGAAAACAGGTGGCTAAACCTCAAACCCAATCACATAAGCACAACACCACTCATGCTAGTCAACCACGTCACCCTCATACAGCACATAACCATGCATTTATATACACAAACTTTCACAAACCACATGCACGTAAAAATACTCCTCATACTCATCATATTGCACAAAGACACAACCAATATCACTCTACACATAGACAAAGTCATCATACCATACCTCATCAACATGCCATGCCACGTAGACAAAATCATCATGTTATGCCACATAAGCAAAATCATCATATCATGCCACAACATCACACTATGCCATATAGACAATTTCAGCATGCCACTCCTCACAGTCAATATCATCATGCTATGACACACAGACATCATCATCATGCCACTCACTCTAAGCATAGTCATCATTACCATGCTAATTCTCCATATCATCCTCATCCTGTTGCTCATAGATATCATTCTCATGCTCCTAGTATAAATAAAAATGCCATCTGTACTTACTGTGGAAAACATGGACACATCTCACCACAGTGTAGAATTAGAAGACTGGTAGACAAGAAAATATATGCTTGGTTTCCAAAAACTAACTTTTCAGGACCCTCAAGAAAATGGGTACCAAAGGTCACATCTACTCTTGATGTAGGTGGACCTTTCCTCCTCAACTGAGAGTAAGTGGATTCTCGATAGTGGATGCTCGCGACATATGACGGGAGACGCAAATCTTTTTGCATCACTATCGATGAAAAGAGAAGGATACGTATCCTTCGGTAACAATCTCAAAGGGCACATAATAGGTAACGGTATCATTGGACATCCTCCTTCTCCTGTTATAAAGGATGTCTGCCTAGTGACCGAGTTAAAGCATAACCTGCTCAGCATTAGCCATCTTGCTGATCATGGATATGATATTAACTTTGGACAAAACTGTTGTTATATCTACGATAGGTCAACAGGAGACATTGTTTTTGAAGGGAAAAGAGAGGACAATATATATACTTTCTATCTCTCTACAAATACTAACCATGCAGGTAGATGTTTATATGCCCACAAAGACGAACGACTACTTTGGCACCAGCGTCTCGGTCATGCCAACATGGATGCTATATCCAGGCTTTCTACCAAGAAGCTAGTGAGAGGATTGCCTGACATTACATTCAAAAAGGACACGGTATGTGCCGAATGTGAACTAAACAAGGCAACTAAATCCTCATTTCATTCCATTAACTCTGTAAGTACTACTAGACCCTTGCAATTACTCCATATGGATTTATTTGGTCCTAGTAGAATAGCTAGCCTTGGTGGCAAACTTTATGCTTTTGTTATTGTTGATGATTTTTCGAGATTTACTCGGGTTTTCTTTCTCGCTAATAAGAGCGATGCTATCTCTGTTTTCAAAGTTTTTGTAAATAAAGTTCAAAACGAAAAGGGCTACATGATTACTCGAATCCGAAGTGATCATGGAGGCGAATTCGTAAATTCAGATTTTGAAAGTTTTTGTAATGCAAATGGTTTTGATCATGAATTTTCTTGTCCTAGAACTCCTCAACAAAATGGTGTTGTGGAGCGGAAGAATAGGACTCTTGGCGATATGGCTAGAGTCATGTTGAATAAATTTTCTCTTCCGAAATATTTTTGGGCAGAGGCTGTTAGTACAGCATGCCATATTTTGAATAGGGTGCTGATTCGTCCTATTACGAAGAAAACACCCTATGAGCTTTGGTTTGGGAGAACCCCCAATGTTTCTTATTTTAAAGTTTTTGGTTGTAGATGTTTTATCCTTAACACCAAAGACAACTTAGGCAAATTTGATGCCAAAGCTGACGATGGTATCTTTCTTGGGTATGCCGCCAAGAGTAAGGGATATAGAGTTTTCAATAAACGCTCACTTATTGTGGAGGAGTCAACTAATGTGACTTTTGATGAAGATAACAGTACAGTAAGTACTCTTGATGATGATGTTGTGCCACCAACTTCCTCTACTCCAATGAATACTTCAACTGAAACTAATTCTCTGGAGGGTTTGCCTAAGAAATTCTCATTCAAACCTTCTCATCCAGAAAATTTAGTCATAGGTGAAGTTTCACGTGGAGTTACTACTAGATCATCATTAAGAGACTCTGTTGCTAGCACTACCTTCATTTCACAAGTAGAGCCTAAAAACATTTCTGAAGCTTTTACTGATGAATTTTGGATCTCTGCTATGCAAGAAGAACTCAACCAATTTGAAAGAAGCCAAGTATGGGAACTAGTTCCTAAACCGACCAATCATTCAATAATTGGTACCAAATGGGTGTTTAGAAACAAAGTAAATGAAGATGGTTCAGTCACACGTAACAAAGCTCGTCTAGTAGCTCAAGGATACAACCAAGAGGAAGGTATCGACTACGATGAGACATATGCTCCTGTTGCTAGACTTGAATCCATTCGGATGCTTTGTGCTTTTGCCAATCATCAGAACTTTAAATTATTTCAAATGGATGTTAAAAGTGCTTTCTTGAATGGCTTTATTAAGGAGGAAGTTTATGTCAAACAACCCCCTGGCTTTGAAAATCACAAATTTCCCGACCACGTGTTCAAGCTAAAGAAAGCGCTTTATGGCCTTAAACAAGCTCCCAGAGCTTGGTATGAAAGGCTAAGCAGCTTCCTGCTTGAGAAAGGTTTTTCTAAAGGGAAAATTGACACTACACTGTTTATCAAATCTTTCAAAGACACCATTCTATTAATTCAAATTTATGTTGATGATATTATTTTTGGATCTACTGATGAAACTCTTTGTCAAGAATTTGCCAAGTGTATGCAGACAGAATTTGAGATGAGCATGATGGGAGAACTCAACTACTTTCTTGGCCTGCAAGTAAAGCAACTGGCAAATGGAACTTTCATCTGTCAATCGAAGTATACCAAGGACATGCTGAAGAAGTTCGACCTTGACAACGTCAAACCAATTAGCACGCCAATGGCTACTTCAACCAAACTCGAACCAGATGAGAGCGGCAAACCTGTTGATCAACGTAAGTATCGAGGTATGATAGGCAGCTTACTTTATTTAACTGCTAGTCGCCCCGATATCATGTTTAGTGTTTGCCTATGTGCTAGATATCAAGCAAATCCTAAGGAATCTCACATGACCGCGGTTAAGCGTATCTTTCGATACCTTAAGGGTACGGTTACAGTGGGCCTATGGTATCCCAAGTCAACATCATTTGACCTCATCGGTTACTCTGATGCTGACTTTGCTGGATGCAAGGTCGACCGTAAAAGTACGAGCGGCACGTGTCATTTGTTAGGAAAGGCTCTAGTCTCATGGTTTAGCAAGAAGCAGAACTCTGTCGCACTATCCACAACAGAAGCTGAATATATAGCAGCTGGGCGTTGTTGTGCACAGATTCTGTGGATGAAGCAAACCCTTGAAGACTATAAGTTATCTTTCATGCATATTCCTATATTCTGTGACAATACTAGTGCCATCAATTTGACTAAGAACCCTGTCTGTCACTCACGCACTAAACACATTGAGATCAGACACCACTTTTTGCGTGATCATCAGCAAAATGGCACGATTAACTTAGAATTTATTGACACTGATCATCAGCTGGCAGACTTCTTTACTAAGCCACTATCCGAAGAGCGCTTCAATTTTCTTTGTCGTGAACTTGGAATCTTAGATGAAGCAGTCATAAATTGAAACTCACCTGCGTAAATATCGAGTATATTGTGGTTCCTTACAAAGAATTTGGTATGGGTACAAGCCGAAAGGGTCCTTCTGACAACAAGGCGTAAAAGCCTAAGCGACACGGTGCACTAGTCCTCAGGACTACCGCTAGCTGGGATCCGGCCCCTGCAGCTAACCCATGGCAAATTTGAACTATTGAACCACAGTATATGTCCTTATTTATTATATGGCTTGTTTCAATTTAATATTGCCTAATTGACATTTTCTAAAAGTTCATTCTATTTTCTGTATACCTCTCTATCTATTTCTTTCATTCAACACTCTTTGTTATTCCCGACTGTCATTGAACATTTTCTTCCTGACTTTTGCCTTTTTCAGTTCTGGACTATTGAGCCAGAACTCGGGCCGAACTCTGCCCCTATCAGAGTTCGGGCCGAGTTCGGTACCTAGGTTCCAGAATCGGGATCTGGCTCCACCGTTGGATCTTTTCTAATCCTATGGTCAATATTTCACCCGACCAAAAGACAAAACCCTACTTTATGTCAGGATTCTACCTCTCTCCACCTTTTCTCACCTATACACACTCTTTCCTTGAAACCCTAACCCTAGTTTTTGATCCAGAGTACCCCATTGCTTCTCAAATCAACAAAAAGGTGTCTCCTCTCCATTATCCTCCATTGCTCTTTACCTGGTTGAGGTATCATTCATATTTTTTTTGTTAAAATCTTTTTATGGCTCCTTGCTTGTTCAATCATGGGAAGAGGATTCGCATTGAGAGTATTTCCTCTTCAGATTCTTCTCCATCAATTGAACAAATCATTGAACTACCTCAACCACCTCACCCTTTATTCAATCCACCTCGTCCTCTACATCCTTCCACTTATGACAATAGACTTTTTGTCTCACTTGATGCATCAAACAACTGGTTTAGTGACTTTCGGAATCGTCAGGTATTCACAGGACATCCTATCAATTTTTCAATATTCTCTCAATATGATTCTTTATTCCATGACCTTTATATTGATGAACTTGTCACTACATCCTCTGCTATTTATCGTCATGCCATTCAAATGTTCTACTGCAACTTAACCTTTGATGATCTTCGTATTTATTCACGAGTTGCTGGTATCGATATCTCATTTGATGACTTTGAATTAGCAGAATATCTTGATCTTCTTGAGCCAAGTTCTTGGGAAAGGCTCGTTGATGCTCGCTCGTTTCATTTTCCCAACGGACTTTCTCTTGAAAGCTTCAAGGACGATTTGTGCACTCCTTACACACGTCCTCGAAAGCTCATGACAAAATATCTCAACCCATATTTTTCTGATCTTCATTGGATCATTTCTAACACCATTCTACCCAAGATCGGTTCCCCTGATGAAATCACTTATCTTGAAATTTCTGCTCTTTATCATCTTCACTTTGGAATTCATTTCAATCTTCCACGTACTATGATGGACTGGATGATTCGCTGTAGGAGGAAACCACGAGCTTTGGTTTATCCTCTGTATCTTCCTATGATCTTTCGTGCTTTTCATATACCACTTGATGCTTGTCCGTTTCTGCCGGCACCTACCTTTCTATCTCCGGCACGACTCCTTCAGCCTGTTGCTGCTACTGATTTGTCTGCTGATGAGGAGCCTAACGCCCCTCCACTCGGTCAGACTGCACCTCCTGCCACCTTGGATTCACTTCAGACTATGCTTCGCGATCGTTTTGCTATTGAGGATGATCGCTGGACGCAGCATGATTACCGTACCACTCTGCAGATTAGTGCCCTTGGGAACTCTCTGCATGATATGCGGTATTCACTTGCTCGTCATCCTGATCTGCATGTGCCTATTGAGCGGGATCCAGCGCGCGCGGGTTATCGCATTGATGATCCGTGGGTCATGCAGTATATGGATCCAGATGATACTTTTGTGGATCTTCAGATGTTCCAGGACCTTTTCGTTGGATCTTTCCCTGGTCCATCAGATGTTCCAGGACCTTCTCGTGCTCCATGATGGAGACTGGCTACTATCTGCTGCTGCTGCTACTGCTGATGGTCTTAGTTATTTTTGCTTTCAGTTATTTAGTTTCTTATGGATTCATGTAGCTGGTTTTATATACTATGTTTATGAGTTGGCCACTTGGTTTGGTGGATGACATTATCTATCTTTATTATCATTCTATGTCAATGCTTATTTTGCTCCATATTATACTGTTTCTTCTCTTAGTGTGGTTGCATTACTATTCATTGTTTCTTATATTGCTAACTGCCAAAAGGGGGAGAAACATATGTATATTTTGTGCTTGTTTTGGGCTTGTTTTGGGATACTATTACTGGCTCTATGCATTCGTATATCTGTGTATATCTGTGCTTCTTGCTCTGGAAAATATCATCTATCAGATCACAGGAACTATGCAATTTGTACGGGGGAGAGCTATAGCTTCTAGCTCGACACCGCTCATGGTTTACGGGGGAGCTATTTTCGCTTAGCTCAGGCATCGTTTATGGGGGAGCTATGGAGCTATATTACAATCAACTGTGTCCAGGTATGAATATTGAAATATACATATATTATTTTGTCAATTATCAATATGGGGGAGATTGTTGACACAAAGTCACAGTCAACCAAATATTGACTATATTGACCAAATAATACTTGTATAAATTCAATACGACACACGACGACTGCATTCAGTTCAAGACAGATGACAGCTCAGTCTTCAGCTCTCAGTGTGTTCTGGAGTCTGTATTTTATGATTTCATTGAGTCTAGATTTATGTACTCTGAGTTATGCTGAGCTCTTGGAACTTAGTATACAAGCCTACCCAATATCCCAAGCTCCACCAAAACCAAATTGCCCACAAGTCCCTCTTAGGATCATTCTGTGCTCTGGAGACAGAGTTCGGGCCGAACTCTGCCTCCACACAGAGTTCGGGCCGAACTCTGTCCCCTAGAAATCAGGAACCCTAATTTTAGGGTTAGCTGTTTGCTAGCTGTCCAACGGCCAAATTTTTGAATTTCCTTACCCGAATTCTGGCCGAATTCTGTCCCTAAAATCAGTATAAATAGGGCATGAATTCTCTCATTTTGAATCACTCAATCTTCTCTTCTCTTCTCTCCTACAAGCTCTATAAGCCATACCCTTCCCATCTACTAGCCACAAGCCTCCTAAGTCTCGAGTGCTCAGCATCTCTCATTTAGGATTCTTGTGCAAGAGTGAAGAAATCGCTTGGACAATTCCAAGCAAATCGCCACTGCGATTCTCTGTAAGAAGTTGACGTGCTCTTCTGAAGAAAAGGCACGGGTTGTAAGCTACTATTTCACAAATAGTGGATTTAATCCTGAGCTAGAGTTCTCAGGCCTGGACTAGTCCTCCACGAGGGAAACCAGGTTAAAATTGCTGTGTTTGCGTATGCTCTCTTGTCTTTCATTTACATTCCGCATTTTACTCTGACTATTCATTGTTAGTGAAAGAGTTAATTTTTTAATTGGTCATTATACATACATACTCTATTCACCCCCCCTCTAGAGTTGCCAAACTGTTCTTCAGGGGCTACCTGTTCAGTACACATATAGATTTGGGCCGATAGTGTCTCGGATGAGCGCTACTTACTGCCCCGGGGCCGATAGTTCTCATATGAGAACTACTTTCTGTCCATAGTTGATGGTGTCTCTTATGAGCGCTACCTACTATTACTCTCTCTCCATCTATGCTGAACACTATAAGCTCCTGCGTAGAACGTTGTCTTCTCAAGGTATATATCACATAGAATGGTTAGGACCCTTTACGCATGTATGTTTTCTATTGAGCTCTTACTATTCAGTTTATGGCATGATATTATGTGTCTTGTTACGTCCCTCTGAGGACCTAGTTTTTTTCCCCAGGTGTGTGCTTGCAGATGCTCTAGCTAAGGCCATTCCTTCCTCCGTGATGATTGCACTTGGACTCGTCACTTGCTCTCGCTTGCTAAATTCTTTTATTGTATATTTTTCTCTATCTAATTTGGTTGGTAGTGGACTTTGTCTCCGCCCAACTATTATGTATATGACAAACTCAAAGTTTGCTTTATATCATTATTTATCTTTGTAGATGAGATTTAGTTGTCTTGGATTACTATATTTACAGCTTATGTATACATACGAGGTCCATGTATTTCGTATGTATACAGCTGGCATGGATACGTACCTAGTCTCAAGTATTTGGGACTGGGGCGTTACAGAATGAATCTAGGAACTTAAACCAACATTTAAGCAGTAATAAATAGATTAAAATAGGTGTACAAAATTGTATCTAAAAACTGGAAATTCTCAGAAAAATGATACCAGGTTCAGAATTTGGGTATTTGAAAAAATAACAACTAAAACAAGTTAATACCTAAAAATGTTGGTTGGTAAGTGTAAACAAACATGCATTCGTGTCCTACAAACTGTTTGTGTCCTATCATAAAGAGATACGACGTGTCCAAGGTGAAAAGACCAGACAGACACACATACTGAACACAGAACAGACACAACATCGTGCACGAGTGCACGCGTGTCGTGCACCCGACACAGGCCAAACTAGGCCTCGTGCTCATGCACACGTGTACACCTACACTAAGGCTAGGACTAGGTCGACCTGCACTGTGTCCTAGAGTGTCGTGTCCTGAGATACAGTGCCGTATCAGTGCACGAAAACTGCTGAACCCAGTTCAGTGCAAAAATAATGCACGTGCTCGTGCGTGTCCTACACGACACGTGGGGGTCTGAGACTCGACACACGTCGTGTCAGTCACGAAGACGACCCATGTGTCAAGTGCCAAGTGTCGGCGTGGCGTGTCCTGGCAGCTGTGGCCCCCGATCAGCAGGGGATCCAACCCGAGCGCGCGCGTGCGTGTGCAGCGTGTGTCCACGCGTCGAAACCGACACAGTCCGACACAAACAACACCCCAGAGGAACATAAATGCATAAGCAACATCACAAACAAATTTCCTATTCAAAAACTTTCAGGAAATTATGTCAAAAAGTTCTCTGAGGTATTTCGACAAACAGTTCTGGACAGGTCCTGATACGTGTCCAAAACGGACACGAAATTTATGGGACTTGACACGAAACCAATGCAAACACTTAGGGGACTCTTAGGGCTTCCTAAATATGGAAAGAAATCGAAATTTCATGGAGAAATGGAGAGGTTACCTATACTTGAACTTTCAAGAAAAACCCCCCTTTCAATAGCTCTTCTCCTTGATGTCCCAATCCCACAAAACAATGCCAAACTGAAATGAAACTTCAATAGCAGCAAGAGTGGGTATATTAGAACCTAATGGAAGAGATTTGAAAGAAAAAGGAAAAGGAAAAGGAAAAGGAATGGAAATTTAGGGATTAAATGCAATAGGAAACAAACCTTCTTCCTAACTTGAGCTTTCCTAAAAAGAGGCAACCCTAAAATTAGGAGGGTATTTATAGGGTGATGATCCCAATAATGATATGGTGGCCGACCAACAATGCCTAGGGATTAGGGTTTGGTAATTGTCTTGGGCTTTGGGCCAACTTACAAGGCTATGAGTTAAAATAATTTATCAAAGGCTCTAAATCATAAGCCATGACTTATGACTTTCTAATTCCTATTGCTAACTAGAGTCTAATGACCAAACCAAGGATTAGGCTAGGTTAGACTAGAGTCATATAACCTAACCAAGTCCATACTAACTAGGGTTAGCTCCTAGGTTGGTCTACAAAGGTCCAAACTAGTCAAAATCAATCTAGTCCAAACAATTCCAAAAATAATTCCTAAAAATTCCCATAAATTCAAATAAATTCTAATAAATTTAAATTACCCCAAAAAATGACAAAAATACCCTTACACTAGAAATATGGTAGTGACAAATCTACCCTCCTTAAAAGAATTTTGTCCTCGAAATTGAAAGGCGAAATATACAACTGATGAGAAGGATAGTAAGTATACCTCACGGTCCAAAAAGATAAGGGTAGCGCTCGCGCATCTCATCCTCCCGCTCCCAGGTAGACTCTCCTGGAGAATGATGCCTCCATGCGACGCGTACCAAAGGTATCACCTGGTTCCTCAGAACCTTCTTCCGTCGATCCAGAATCTCCACTGGCTGTTCTGGATAGCTGAGAGAAGGCCCAACCTCAATCTCTGAATGATCGAGCACATGGCTAGGGTCAGCCACGTACCGTCTCAACTGTGATACATGAAATACGTTGTGGACCCCCACTAGTACAGGCGGCAAGTCTAGCCTGTAAGCAACGTCATCGACTCTCCCGCTGATAACGAAAGGGCCGATGAAGCGCGGGCTAAGCTTCCCGTCTCCACCAAAACGTATCGTACCACGAGTCGGAGATATCCTCAAGAAAACCTGGTCTCCGACCTAATCACAAGCAAGGTCTCAATTAATTATAATAAACAAACATGATAAAAAAAATCACGAACAAACAAACCTAAATCTAATCTTACTCTAAACTGTACCTCAAACTCCAACGGCCCCCGGTGGCTATCGGCCCAGTGCCGACGTCTGTCATGCGCCACGTAAAGTCTGTCCCTGATGAGCTTCACCTTCTCGGCTGCATCAACCACTATCTCTGGCCCCAGTAAAGCTCGCTCACCAACATCATTCCAAGATAAGGGTGTACGACACCTACGCCCGTACAGAGCCTCGAAAGGTGATATCTCGATGCTGGCCTGAAAACTATTATTGTAAGCAAACTCCACCAAATGAAGATGATCCTCCCAGGAACCTCCAAAGTCCAGGACAAACGTCCGCAGCATATCCTCAAGTGTCTGAATAGTCCGCTCTGACTGTCCGTCCGTCTGGGGGTGGTATGCAGTACTAAACTTGAGCTGAGTGACCAAGCTGGTCTGCAGACTCCTCCAGAAATAGGAAGTAAAAAGGCTATCCCAATCTAAGACGATGCTGACTGGAACTCTGTAAATCCTGACTATCTGCCGCATATACATCTCCGCCAGCCTCTCTGTAGATGTACCCACCTTGAATGGCAAGAAGTGGGCCGATTTGGTCAACCTGTCAACGATGACCCAAATTGCGTCTTTTTCTTCTGGTGTATACGGCAATCTTGACACGAAGTCCATAGTGATATGCTGCCATTTCCACTCGGGAATGGACAGCGGCTGTAACAATCCACCGGGCCTCTGTCTCTCTGCCTTGACCTGCTGACAGACCAAACACCTAGCCACGAAGCGAGCCACCTCCCGCTTCATCCCTGACCACCAAACATGCTCCCGCAGATCTTGGTACATCTTGTTGGCACCCGGGTGTATAGAGTACTGAGATCTGTAGGCCTCCTGTATAACCTGCTCCCTGAGATCTCTGCTGGGCACACATAATCTGGAACCGTGCCTCAAGGCACCATCCTCTGCAAGAGAAAACTCGCCCTCCAGCAATCCTGCTCGAACCTGCTCTCGGAGATACCGCAGAGCAACGTCCTCAAACTGTGCCGACTAGATCGTCTCCACCAAGTCTGGCTGAATTTGCATCCCCCATAACTGCATCTGCACTCCGGGCACGATCACCTCAATCCCAAGGCTCTCTAAGTCTGCAAGCAAATGTCGATCCATGGTCAAACACATGGCTGTCGGATACCTACTCAAGGCATCGGCAACCACGTTGGCCTTCCCTGGGTGATACTGAAGTAGGATGTCAAAGTCCTTCATCAACTCTAGCCATCTGCGCTGTCTCATGTTCAACTCCTTCTGAGTGAACACATACTTTAAGCTCTTGTGATCTGTGAAGATCTCCACCCTCTCACCATACAGATAATGCTTCCATAACTTCAGAGCAAATATCACTGCTGCCAGCTCTAGGTCGTGGGTAGGGTAGTTCTTCTCATGGGGACGCAATTGCCTGGAAGCATAGGCAATCACCTACCCATGCTGCTGTAAGACGCAACCTAGCCCCTTCCCTGAAGCATCACTATAAATAGTGAAACCACCTGATCCTGAAGGCAATGTCAGAATCGGAGCTGTCGTAATCCGCTTCTTCAACTCATCAAAAGCTGCCTGACACTCCTCTGACCAAACATACTCAACATCCTTCCGGGTCAACCGAGTCAACGGCTCTGTAACCCGGGAGAAATCCTGCAAGAATCTCCGATAATATCCTGCCAGCCCCAGGAAACTCCTGATCTCTGCAACTGAAGTTGGCGCTGCCCATGCCTCAACTGCTACAATCTTCTTAGGGTCAACTGAGATACCATCTCCAGTCACCACATGCCCCAAGAAGTCCACCCGGTCTAAGAAGAACTCACACTTGGAGAGCTTCCCGTAAAACTGCTCCTTCCTGAGAATCTCCAGCACTATCCTCAAATGCTCCTCGTGCTCCTCCTCAGTCTTGGAATATATCAAGATATCGTCAATGAACACTACCACAAACTGATCCAGATACTGGTGGAACACCTTGTTCATAAGGTTCATAAACACTGCTGGTGCATTGGTTAGCCCAAACGGCATAACCAAAACTCAAACTGCCCGTACCGCGTCCTAAAAGTGGTCTTGGGAATATCCTCCCCCTTCACCTTCACCTGGTGATATCCCGACCTCAGATCAATCTTGGAAAATACCCGAGCTCCGCTCAACTGGTCAAATAGATCATCGATCCGCGACAGTGGTATTTGTTCTTGATCATGAGGTTGTTGAGTGCCCTATAGTCAATACACATGCGTACTGACCCATCTTTCTTTGGCACGAATAATACTGGTGCACCCCATGGCGATGAACTCGAGTGGATGAAGCCTTTGTCCTGTAGCTCATCCACCTGCTTCTTCAGCTCCCCCAGCTCGCTGTTGTTTACCCGATAGACATGCTGAGAGATGGGTTTCGCTCCTGGAACCAAGTCTATCGAGAACTCTATGTCTCTGTCGGGTGGCAATCACGGCAACTCCTCTGGGAAAACATCCATATACTCTGCTATCAAGGGGTGTGGAATCGCCTGCTCCTCGACCGAGACTCCACAGAAGACTCCGCTGCTCTGCTCTGCCTGACGTCTGGAGTACTCGAACTCTGGCTCCCCCGGCGCTCTGAAGAGAACTCTACCCCCTCTGCAATCAATGCTAGCGTGGTGCCTGCTCAACCAATCCATGCCTAGTACTATATCGTAGTTCGGCAATGGCATTATGAGCAGGCTCACCTCCAACTCACGGCCTCCCAAAACTACTCTCCGACACTTACAAACATCACTCACGAGGATAATGCCACCCCCGGTCTTGATCTTGTAAGTCCTAGGCAACGATTCAGCTATGATACCGTGTCTAATCGCAAAAGATACCGATATAAAGCTATACGAAGCACCGGAATCGAATAATTCAAAAGCTGGACTGGAGTCGAGAAGAATCGAACCTGCAATTAGCTCTTCTATCACCTCTGCATCTCCAGCTGCCATGGCGAAAGCTCGTCCCTGCTGGCCTCCCCTGGCCTGCTGCTGGTTCTGGACGAACCTCTGCTGTTGTGTCGGCAGGGCCGGTCCCCTCTGCTGGCCTGCTGGAGCTCTGACTGCTGCCCCCTGAGCTGCTAGTCCCATGCGGCACTCTCTCATCTGGTGATCTGCTGAGCCATACACCAGACACTGGCCCAGCCTCTTCCGGCACTCATTGGTGACATGCCCAGGCTTCTTGTAGTAGGCACAAGTGATAACTTGCCTCTGGCCCTGCTGGTGCTGCCTCGGCTGCTGCTGCTGGTGAACTGGCCTCTGCTGGATCGGCTGTGGCTAAAACTGCCTCAGCTGCTGATGCTGAAAGCGGGGCCTCTTGGCCTGGCCTCTGCTGCTGCTGCCCCCAACTAGGTCTCGCCCTCTCTTGAGCCTAAGCACAAGATCATCCTCTGCCAACAAGGCTCCCGTCAAGATCTCCTCGAACGTGGCATCCCGGTTGCCCTTGGTCAAGGACTTGACCTCCTTGACTAGACCCTTCCGGAACCTCTGGGCCTTCGCCGTCTCGCTCAAGCCCTCTACAAACCTGCCGAGGCGGCCAAACTCCCCGGCGTACTCCTCCACTGAAAGGCTCCCCTGGACTAGGCTCTCGAACTGCGACTCCAAGGCTCTGAGTGCTGAATCTGGGAAGAACTTCTTCTTGAAGAAGCCCTTGAACTGCTCCCAAGTCTGGCCAGGTACCCCCATCTTGGGGTCTGACTGATACCAGGTGCGAGCAAGATCTCGCATCCGGCTAGCTGCGGCCTCGATCTGAAGATCTGCTGGTATCCTGGCTAAGCGGAAGATCTCCTCTATATGCTCGATCCACTCATCGGCATATAGGATCCCCTCTGTCCCCAGAAAGTCTCTGGGGCTCATCTTCTGAAACTGCTCGATCCCCGGTGTCCTCGGCTGCTGAACCACCGGTCGAGCTGCAACCGTCGTAAGGGCCAGCTCCATGCCTCTGTCCTGTCGAGCCTGCTGCCGGTCCATGAACTGCTGGAAGTACACGAATATCTGCACTGCGTCCACGTATCCTGGAGGCGGCTGCTGGAAGGGATCCTCTGGAATGACCGGGTCCTGTCTCCGAGTCGGTGGAAGCATACCCCCTGCTGCTGCTGAGGCCTCAATACGAGCAGAGGTGGCAGGAGCTGCAGTCCCCTGGCCTCGCTGTACTGGCTGAGAGGTAGCAGTCCCCTCTATAGCATCCTCATGAATGGCACGCTGCGATCTAGTCTCTATCATCCTGAAGATAGATAAACAAGAGTATCAATTTCTGAGAAAGAAGCGAAATAACAAAGGCGGACAGTTAAAAATTCAAAGGATCAGCTGACAATAAGGATTTAGATGGCAATAAAAGAATTTTTTCTAAAGTGATTGAGTACCTTAAAATTAATGTCCTATATCCTACTGCAGGCTGTAGTGATACTCTAATTCGAATACCACTACACTTCTAGTATAGACCTGCATGGGCCACCACTAAAAACGTGTCACGACCCACACCCTAGAGTAAGGGCACGAGACGTGGGCACGTCCAGCCTATGCCGCAGTGTTGGCGGTAGAACGCTGTCCTAGGTCAACATACATCTAACAATATATATCTAAACAGTTTATACTCCCCGAATGGGGGTGACATAACAGTAAATAAACTCAATCACAACTAAGGAAGAGATAGCACGATTTGAAATAGAACTCAAGGGAAATAGATGATAAAGTAGTCTAAGATAATCCCAGCAAATATCCAGAAGTACATGGTTTCAGATACAGAATGAAAGAATATATACAACTCAGAACTCAGAATAAAGTCTAGCTAAACATGTCTCAAGACTACATAAAATAAGATAAGCCTAACTAATCTAGTCTAGGCAATGGGGGTGATGTCCTCAGCTATAGCTGGGTCCTCCTGAGGGTCCAGCTCGCAGGTGTCATCTAAGGCTGCCCCGTAGAAAGTGTCCAGACAGGCCTCCTCCTTGTCCTCTGTAATAATTCAACAGGTCCAGTCAGGACAGGAGCGAGCACAGTACATCTCAACAGTTCATAGCAGGTTAGAAAATATAATCATGCAGTAAAGTAAGATACAAGTACTGAAAGAAGTGCAGTATATAAACAGAGAGAGAAAGCTGTAATAGAAATATATACTATAAATAGAGAACTAATATGTGGCTAGTGAGTCAGAGTACAACATGGACATGTAAATGGCATAGGATGATTCTGATGCTACACTATGGAATGATTCTGATGCTACACTACTGGTGTATTATTCACATGTCCACTTCTACTCCCCCGTACCCCCAATAAATACACAAGGATCCAACCAGGTTATGTTATGATTCCATGCAAAGGCCCCCGAAGGGTGGTACATGGAAGTCCCATAAATGGGGATTCTAGGAAACCCAATGTATGGGATAATGTCACGCCCCAGAACTAGAATACTGGAGAACGGGGGCAGACATAGCCAGCTACGTATATTGAAGTGCAACCCATCTCGCTATACGGTCACGGCTGTCTAGATACATGAGGGTTTAATTACAAGCCAGCAGTCTCTTAAGGTCATGAACAAGCCTATTGTCTCAATCACAAGCAAGTAAGTAAAAGATACAAGAGGTATGATCATTAAATATACAATAGTAAGGCATCCCAAACATTACATATTCAGCTGATCATGAAGCTAGTCGTTACAAAATGTCAGGACTAGCAAGAGTTTAGTCATACATGATCAACCCTAGGATCTGTCAATCATGTTACAGCCCGTAGGCAGATAGTAAGTAAAAGTACAATCGAGCTAAACAGGTGCTCGTCGGCTAAACGCCTTAAAAGAATATTTTTACAATAAAGTGGAAGATAAAAAATAAACCCACTCGTTGCCAGGGTTCCGTCTAGTGGCCACCATCTGGCTGGAAGGTCGATAGATCCTCTGGAGTTGCTCCGAAATCTGGCCACACAAAACCAGCTGGGTTAGACCCCAGAAAGAGCAAGTGCCACAATGGAAGCTTCACTAAGAAACTAAAATCAGCAATCAGCACAAGAGTATAAATAAGGTAAGAACTGGAAATAAAAAAAATACATCAGGATGATATACGACGAGATAACCATGAAACTATTCAGATAACCAGGTTACAACCCGTAAACCAAACAATGACCGGGGTTGTAACCCTTCGTCTGAACAGAACTTGGAATTCTCACCATTTATCGGTAAAATAAATACAGGCATTCTGGTCATACAGTAATCTGGAGCAAGGCCAGGATAAGACTATACTGGTTAGACTCCATCCAATTATTTCACGGCCAAGTAAGAATTACGGCTTGATACTTTAACTAGCTAGGGTTGTCACAAGCCTAATTACTAACAAGATGCAGTAAGATTATTCCACAGCCACAAGCCCTGCAGACCATCCAGGTTACCCGGGTTGAAAGATTAAGGTTGAATTCAGGTGGGTACATCGTCCAGGAAACGCATGTACCCTTAGGTAGCTTGAAGGGTGCAACATATGACAGTGTGCTGGAAATGTGCCCTACTCGACGGCAGGCTACAGATCCCAAGGCGTGCCCAGGTAACAGGATTGCCTGTAGCTGGGAGATCTCTTTATGACTAGTGTATTAATCTAGTTATTAGCCTTAGTCCATTTCAATGGGTACTCCTGACCGTGGTACTCAGGTGTCCCATCCTAGACATGATGCAAGATAGGACTGGGTTATTTGTACAAGCACAATCGCCTACGGTGTCCAGGTAATTTATACAGGTCATGTCATGTCATGGAGCCGTCGTAACAGCTTATCAAGATATATCATGTCAGGTTATCATGTCAAGTGTACTTTGTCAGGAGTGCGCCACGGCGGGCCACTATCATGTCAGGTTAGTCATGTCAAGAGTGCACCGCTACGGGTCACTGTCATGTCATGCTCAATTATTATTTCCAAACATATTAAAAGAATTTATGATTATCAAGTTCATGACAAAAGGTCCAAAGCTCAAGCGGCTGGGGAGAGAGTCGGGTTAAATCGGCTTAAGGTCCAAAGCTCATGCGGCTCACGGGGTAGGGGCACATACGGCTAGCGGGGAACGGGTGCGCATGCGGCTGAAGGGGCAGGAACCTATGCGGCTGGGAGTGGGACTAGCTCCCATGCGGCAAGCGAAAAGGGAGGTTTCATGCGGCTAGGATGAATTGGACTCATGCGGCCGAAAAAGGCAAGACACATGCGGTCAGCGAAAAGGGTACTCATGCGGCTGACGGGGGATGGGTCTATGCGGATGGCTGACCAATCAGGTACATGCGGCTGGGAAGAATCAACCCATGCAGCTGCGGGAAGCAATGACTATGCGATCAAGGGAAGCAAACCCATGCGGCTGGGAGACTGCGGTCTATGCTGTAGGCCTTAAAAATGAAAGTCACGCTGAGTTGATCAGAACAGAGTCCAAAGTCACGCTGAGTTGATCAGGACAATATTAAAAAATCACGCTGGAAGACAGCTCATCATTTTGTCAGAGTATCATCATGACTGACAGCACGACAGTCGAAGAATGTCTTCTCGTATGCCACGTATACTCGGAACTCGAGAGATCATAGCCGCCTATTGCGTGACTTTTGAAATCTTCTTCAGCAAGACTCAGCCTTCACCAAGTTGGCGTACCAAAAGAGGTTCTTGTCATTTAATGCGACTGACAAAAGCAATCACTGTCAGAGATTTTGTGTCAGTCGAGGCACGTCGAATCAAGACAGCTGCAGTCCTGCCTCAATCGTGCGTGGATTTTGAGCCTTCTGGCTCAAGTCTGCGTGTATTTTGAACTTATATGTTCCTTCCTCAAGTCTGCGTGTATTTTGAGCTTTTTACCTCAAGTTTGCGTGGATTCTGAAGTTTCATGCCCTACATCTGCGTAGATTTTGAAGCTTTCTGCCCCAAGTCTGCGTAGATTGTGAAGCTTTTTGCCCCAAGTTTGCGTGGATTCTGAAGCTTCTTGCCCCAAGTTTGCGTGGATTTTGAAGCTTTCTGACCCAAGTCTGCGTAGATTTCGTCTTCAATAAGTCTGCGTGGATTTCATCAAATTGGAGTACATGGCAGCCATGCCACTGATCTCTCGCTTGCATGTCCTGTAACTTGCACACGACTCATGCATGATTGCCATGTGTCCAACAGTTACAGGCCACGTTCAGTAACTGCTCACAACCTTGCGTATGTTAAATCCTGCATGATTTTCAACTAGGCACAGGCTGTGAAGACAGTTATCCTTTCAGTTATTTTTGACTCTATAAATAGAGTTCTTTTTCTCATTCATTGTACAGATACATAGTTATCTAACTTACTGTCAAAATTTTGAGAGCTTTTCTTCTTCGCATAGTCCAAGGGATAAAGCGATCGTCTTCTAGATCGGATTCTTACAGTTGTAATTTTCCTAGATACACAATAAATAAAGTGAATTTATTTATGGAAAACAAATTGGCGACTCTGCTGGAGAAAACCATCTCCTCTTCTGAGATGGCAACAACTCAATGCGATACTTCGTCAGTCGGCTCGACGAAGAAGGTGATATCGATCCAATTTGATCAACTCGCCTACGAAGAAATGCAGCGGGCTAAGGGTGGCAAGCCCACTTCAGCCTCCATCACCACTGCCAAGTCGAAGGGACGCTCTGTCTATGTCCCTAAGATTCAGTTGGCAGCCAATGGTGAAGTCTCTGCCACAGTGTCTACTCCTAACACTGGCAAAGACTCTACTACAAGCACGCACACTCTTGTGCGCTCAAAGACGACAACATTCAAAAGTCATGCTGACAGTACTGGCTCCTTAGCCAAGTCTGTTCCAGCGTGTAATCTTAATCCCAAAAATCATGCTGGCAGTACTGGCTCCTTAGCCAAGTCTGTTCCAGCGTGTAATCTCAATCCCAAAAGTCACGCTGGCAGTACTGGCTCCTTAGCCAAATCTGTTCCAGTGTGTATTTCTAAAATCAAAAGTCACGCTAACAGTACTGGTTCCTTAACCAAGCCTGTTTCAGCGTGTACATCATCTAAGAAGAATGGCTCTTTAGCTGTTTCTTCTTTTGTGCCAAGTTCTACTAGAACTGGGGGGTGGTCTTGCTAGAACTCCTCTACACAAAGTCCCTTCGAAAAGAGATAACTCTTTAGTTGTTTCTTCTGCTCCTGTAGTTTTTACTTCAGGAACAGCTTTGACTGACAATTTTGTTAGTCAAAGAAAAGAAGATAGTCTTTTGACTACTCTTCCTTCTGGACATTCTATGTCTCAAAACTTGAATAAGTCTAAGAAGAAACATTCTTTAATGTCTTCTTCTACGACTTCTTCGAATTGGGCACAGAATTTGTCTATGAAAAAGGGTCTGTTACCAACTCCTAATCAAGGGGGTGGTTCAACTCTTCCTTCTCTGCAAATATCCAGATCAATGGAAGGAAAACTCCAAGTTTCAAAAACTAATGTGTTACCTCCAACTGATCTAAGAACAAAACTCCATCAAACCCGTTTGGGAAACACTTCTGGTGTTAAGAAACCACATCAATCGGAAATGAAGATAAAAGATCCGGATGCAGAGTATGCTAGAAATTATGTGGCTCATATTAATCACTCCCTATATAATCAAGAGCCATCAAGACCCAAGAACCAGAAATATATTCCTAAAAATACACAAAGAGTGTTCTCTGATGTACCTCAGTCGTCACAGACAGATTTACGAGAACATCTTCAACAGAAGAGAAAGAATAATTCTATGACAATGGTCCATGCTGAATGTGACTTCCAGCCAAGAGTCATAATTCAATGCAGATGTCAATCAATGGTTCAGGACTATGTTGATCATGAATGTAATTTCCAGCCGAGAGTCACAATGCAATGCAGATGTCAAACAAAATGACAATCTGTCTTCAATTGGATTCAGTGTGAACCTATGCCTGACGAAGATGAGCCTTTGTTTGCTTCTGTCAACATGACCTCTCGGGATACTGGGGGTAGAGCTGATAGTCCAGAGCAAGAGTCCTGGCCTCTAGTCAAAGAACTTTGATTTCTGAAGATGATTCTGAATTCCTTGGAGAATCTAACTTCCCACCTCTTCCTACTGGGGGTAGTTCTCCTATAATTGACTTTGATGCACAAAGCAATAATTCAGAACAAACAACATCCACTAGTTCATCAATAATTCCTCGTACAGTCACGACTTATATGGTTGATGGGAATACTGATGAACCTTCTTCTTCCTTGACTCCTCAAGAACAAAGGATTGCTTCTTTGGAACAGCAAATGAAGTCTATGGCTGATACTATGAAGTCGATGTATGAACTCATGGCAACTCAGATACAAAATCGACAGACTGTACCAGATGCCATACCAATTGACACTGGTATAAGTCCAGTACAAGTTCCTCCAGCAGTACAATCCAATACTCCTGGACCAGTTCAACCAAATCCTAGTCTCTCTGGAGCTGGGGGTAGTGCTTATAATGCTGTTCCTCCTTCCAACTATTCTCTACAAGCTACAACTCTATAATCTTTCGGAATTATCTCTGAAGAATTGAAGAATCTTAAAACTCAATTCGAGGCATTCAAACAGAAAGATGGTTTACAAAGGTTAGGCATCAAGCAACCTTATCCGATAGAATGGAAGCAAGTATCGTATCCTCCTAAATACAAGCCTCCCACTATCTCATTCTATGATGGAACCACATCTCCGAGTCAGTTTATTAATCACTTTGAAGTGATGACTGACCAGTTGCAACCAAGCGATGCCCTCCTTACTCGGGTGTTTGTTGGATGTCTCAAGGGAACGGCTTATGAATGGTATAGAAGTCTCCCAGACGGGTGTATTACCTCATTTGTCGGTTTCAAACAGATGTTTCTTGAACGTTTCTATGAAGGGCTCAATGACATGACTATGTCTGCTCTTATTAGAATCAAGTAAAAAAATAATGAAACTACAGAGGATTTCATTGAACGGTTTCGAAGAGAAGCTCTGAAGATGCCTCTTGGAACTCTTGATGCTGTCACCATCGACACATGCAAATCAAATCTATTGCCAATCATCAGCATGTGGACAGGATCTACTCAATTTCAAGACTGGCCTTCCTTTATAGTTAGTGCCAAGGCCACAGAAATTAGTGCTGAAACCTTTAAAGGTTTAGGAGTGCAGATGACTCCCAAAGAAACAGGTCAAGGTACTAACAATAATGCTAAAAACAATGCTCGCAAGGGAAAAGAAACCCTTGAAGTTAATCTTCAGAGCAAAGATGCATCAAATGTTCAAACTTCTCCTACCTCTACAACTCAACAACCAAAAGCACCTCGTCCCAAAGAAGAATACTCTTTTGATGACGACGATGTCCTTGGTATCTTTGAATGTCTGCTGAAAGGTAATAAAATACAATTACCTGAAATCAAGAAACCTGATGAAGCTGGGAAGACGGATCATCCTAAATACTGTCCATACCACAGAATGTTGGGTCATACAATTCGTACATGTTATGTACTGCAAGGAAAGATCCAAGAAATGATTAAATCTGGAGCTATCTCCCTTACTCCAAAAGAGAAGACCGTCACCTCCAATGTCGTCTCTATGCAATTTGGAGACTTCCCTCCTCAACTTTTTGAAAGTGGGATCGTTCCTATTCCCAAGGTGACTCTTGATATAGTGAATATTCCTCCTCCACAATCTGAAGGATTGGTGCCAATTACTATGGAAACAGGAGAAGTCATGTGGATTCATCCTGATCTAGTGGCAGATTTTGAATCTCCTCCTCTTCAAAAGAATACTTCTCGAAAGCCTAAGAAGGCTGGAAAGATTAAGTCATGTCATATGACTTTCCTTGGGTCTACTTTTGACACAGAGCCAAAAGAAAAAAAAGAAGCACTTGCTGGTGCTACTCGAACAGGAAAATCTTATTTAAAAGATTATTCCAAGAATCCTGAGGATACTCCTGATATCCCTCCTAATGACAAAGATGCTCTTAATGTTCCTCTTGAAGAAGAATCATCCACTGCACCTGTTCCTTCCACGACACCGGTTGAATCTGCTCTTTCCAAGCCCACAGCTTTTAGGAAAGGCAAACAACAGGCTCGGTTTGATAAACCAATCAAGAAGTTCCCTCCTCTTGGGCTTCAGAAGCCTTATAACTTCGACATTCTAGCTCAACTTGCTAATACTCCAGCTAGAATGTCCCTCTTTGAATTTTTACGTCTTTCCAAATAGACTCGGAAGACGTTAAGCGAAGCACTTCTTCAAGCAGACTCTTGTCTTGAATAATTAAAGAAGCCAGATGCAGAACCTGCCACTTGCTTATATTACAACAGTGTATTGGAGATTATCCCAAATATCACCTTTACACAAGATGACATGCTACTGGAGGATAATCGACATGATCGGCCTCTCTATTACACCGGTTATATTGATACAATGAAGATAGATCGTATTCTCATTGATCCAGGGTCTGCTATAAGCATAATGCCGAAGAGTCTGTTGGATGAATTAAAAATCCCTCTTTACAAGCTTTCCAAGACGGTTACTACTATCCTGGGATTCAATCAAAGTAGAAGTGAGCCCTTGGGAAAGATTCATCTGAAGCTTCAGACAGGTGATTTCAGATCCAAGGTCACTTTCTATGTGATCGAGATTGTAGGATCCTATAATCTTCTTCTGGGGAGGCCCTTTCTTCATGAAAATAATGTGGTGCCTTCTACTCTTCATCAGTGTTTTAAATACATTGACAGCAATAGAAGAGTCCAAAAAGAAGTTGCTGATATAAACCCTTTCCATGGGGTTGAAGCCTATTTCAATGATTCCCAGATGTATAAAGAAGAGTATACAAGGGTGATACAAGCTATGGAGAAAGAGGATTCACAAAGTGAGACTTTAATAATCCCTGTTAAAGGTCGAATTACTCAGCAACAATCTCCCAAACCCTCTGGAGAAGGTCCTTTCATCATTCCAGTAAATTGACGAATCTCTCCATTACCTCAGTCGCCTACTCAAGATACACTGATCATTCCTGTCAGTGGGCGTACTACAGTTCCTGTATCTGCACATGTGAAACAGGATACTCTGCTAATTCTGGTTGGAGGGCGGATTACTCTTCCATTTCAAGCTTCAAGGGAGCTCACCTCTTCTGAGCCATTTGTTATCGATCTTAATCGAAATAAAACTTCTTCTCGTTCTTCTTCTCCCCCTTTAGTCATTGATTTGGCTAAGATCTCTAAGGCTCAGGCTTCTCCCGATGTAAATATTGCTGCTTTTGAATTTAATGAAAGGTCTCCATCTTTGCAGTATGTTGATGTGTGTAATTATGTTCATAGTTATTTACATTTGTTAGATGACTTGAGCACAAAAACCATAGGAGTTGTACAGACTGTTCATACAGATGTATCCCTAGAATCAGTACAATCTTCATACTTCCTAGTTCCCAGCAGAAAGCCAGGAGACATTCCAATAGTCTTTTATAAAGGGCCCCAAAATCCTTCTAATCCTGAAGATGATGATAAAAATGATGACACTGGAAGATTACAACTTCGTCGTTATAGTCAGCAATCTAAAGACATCATTAAAAATATGGGCTATGACTTCAGGACTGGCCTCAATAGTGGAAAAGGAAGAAAAATGCCTGTTCGTATTCCTCCTCTGAAATATGGGAGGACGAAATGCGGATTGGGCTATACTACTCCTATTCCTTTTATCAATATTGTTCATGAAGATCCCGAATCTAACGAAGATAAGAGATCTGATTCTTCTAGTACTACCTCTTGGGATTCCGATACGAGTATCGATGATTTCTACTGCAACATTCTGTCTTCTAACATGGTTTCCATTGACCACTCTGAAGAAAGTGATGAAGACGAAGAAGATTTTGAAATCTCACCTGAATCAGAATAATGGGCCCAAAGGTTAGATAATCAATGGGAGTTCCGATTCGAGCAAAAAGAACCTCCGACTGAAGACAAACTTGTTCAAATAGATGTTGGTGAAGAAGGATCTCCTAAACCAATATTCATCAGTGAAAGTCTTTCAGAAACTGATAAGCAAGACATGATTAAACTCATTCGTGACTGCATCGACGTCTTCGCTTGGAGTTATGAAGATATGCCAGGACTTGATCCACAAATCGCAACTCACAAGCTCAATATCTTGTCGAATGCTAAACCGGTCAAACAACAACAGCGACGATTTTGTCCAGATATTATGGATACAATTGAAGCTGAAGTCAATAAACTCATGGCCTCTGGGTTTATTAGAGAGGAACAACATCCCAATTGGGTTGCTAACATAGTTCATGTCCTTAAAAAGACTGGCAAGATCAGAGTTTGCATAGACTTCCGCGATCTCAATGTGGCATGTCCTAAAGACGAATTTCCTCTACCAATTACTGATGTTATGATCGATAATACCTATGGGTTTGAACGGATGTCATTCATGGACGGATATTCTGGATACAATCAGATCAAGAATTTTTATTTGCTTTCATTTCATAATCAAAACATGGAATACAAGTGAAAGTGAAAAAAAGGAAGGATTCACTTATTTGGAGTTATCAGCTCCCTAATACGATCTAGAACAGCATTCAGTTTCTCTTCATAAGTTTTTCGAACTCTTTCCGCTGCTTCAGTTGTAACATTCTGTTCATCAAAAATAATGATAGCAGACTGGCGACGGTTGACTTCTTCAATCTGTTCCACCTGTATCTGTTCTCGTTCCTTCTGAAGAATTTCACAGTGTTCATCTTCAGAGATATAAGTAGCAGCCACCTCAGCTTGTTCTGTTTCCATGACAGCGATTCGCTCTTGAAGTCGAGCCAATTCCTCTTTCAATTTCTTCAGCTCTTCAGTCTTGGACGCTTTATCCTTCTCCAGAAGTTCTACTCTTTGACGAGTAGATAATATTTCTTCGCCCTTTTCTACTAATTTCTCAGTAGAAGAGGCAAGAACTGCTTCAAGAGCTGCTTGTTGGGACTGTGCTTCATGCTCTAGTTGACTAATCTCAGTTGCAATTAAAGATTGAAGGTCTTCCTTCTTAGTCTCCCAGTATTTTCGGATAGTTGCTTCTAATTCATCCAGGAGATATTCAAAGAAGATGCACTGAGACTCGCAACCAGCATGTCGCAGAGCCATGAGCGGGAACTTGACCATATTTCGAAGATCAGAAAAAGGCATAGCTTCATCCTTCAAGAAACGTCTGGAATATGTATCTAGATATGAGTAAATAATTTCTGAATACATTCCCAGAGTTCTTGCTAGCCCAGTCTCAAATCCAGGAGTTGCCGTCATCATTGAAGAAGAAGCCTGAATGTTCTCTACCCTGGGAACAGAAGTGTGTACGACTGGAGAAGTTGGCATGTGTGAACTCCCTTCATCAGCATCAGCCTGGATAAGCGGAGCATGAGTCGAACTCATTGCTGCAGCAGTTCCTACAGTCAAAGAAAGAAAAATTATATCAGCATATAAAGAAAAATGAATAGCAGAAATAGAATTTGAAATAAAGTTCTACCAGGTTGAGGTTCATATTCAATATGTGAAGGGAGTCTGGCATCTTCTCGTAGTCGGTCCATGATTGTATCCGACACTTGCTTCATATGGCTGCTTCCAGCTCCAGAATTACTGGGAGCTGGAGCATTATCTGGAGATTGAGCAGGTTCGGGGCTAAGTTCCATTCTGTTCCCCTTTACTTTATCCTCATCATAAGGAGCAGAAGTGGCAGCATGCCAGTCTTCTCCTCCTTCAACTTCTTCTTCTTCTTCATCTTCAGGATGAGCTTCTGATTCGGAGTCAATGATATTCACATCTTCATGAGTCTCAGGGACAATGACGATAGCAAGCTCAGTGTTGATTGCCGCCGGTTCAGTCCTCTCTGGAATGTCAGTTCGAAGAATGATGTCTTGACAAACATTCTTCAACAAATTATCAGCAGCTGATAGCTCAGACGCCGGCACGTCTTCATCGCCTCTGGCCGAAGATTTATTTTCTTCAGCTTGAGTTTCAGGAACTTCTGACTGTTTTTTTACTTCTTCTGGAGCTGGTTCTTCTTCAGAGTAATTGATCTGGTCATCCAGTGCCTGAATGACGCCTTCAGTCCCATGCTCAAATAGGATCATCCTCGTCTCCGAGGGTTCAATAGCTACTCCACTTGTGGTCGGAGCAGTTATTTCCTGAGCTTGAACAGACTCTACTTCAGTCTGTTCAGTTGAAGCTGTCGGAAGGTGAATATCATTAGACTCGGTCTTCTCAGTAGAAGCTGCTTCATTGATTTCTGGCAAAACTCCTCCACTCATGATCGTTTCTAGGAGTTTATTGCCCTTCATTTTGCTGACAGACTTCTTGACATATTTGCCTCTCGACCTCCTTATCAAAGGAGCGTCGTCTTCATCAGTCTCTTCGTCTTTATCAGCGGCATCATCTTCATCAACTGAGATACCGCCTAAAGATGACGTAGCAGTCACTGAGACTCCTTTCTTTTTCTTTCTAGGTGTTTGAGACTTAGTACTCCTCTTGGAGATGGTCTCAGATTCATCGCTTCTCTTCCTCTTAGAAAGAGATACAAAAATGGACGGAAGAACTTCATCAGGAAAATTTCCCTCCTGGAATAATTCATATCGGGGCTCAATCTCCGCTGTCTCATCTATGGGTTATGGAGAAGATTGTCGAATAATAGTCTTCTTCTTTGATCTCTTCGACAGAGCTAGCTCTTCCTCTGCAACAAAGGTCTTTAGATTGAAACTCGGCCTGAAAGTGCTCGACGACACATAAAAGTGAGCATATGTATAAAGCATCTTTGGCCCCGAGCTAGATAAAGGATTAGGCATAGAGAATACAACTTTTGTATCCCTAGCCGCAAAATATCTCCAAGCTCGAGCTCCGTCGACAAGTCCTCCACGAGCAGATAATCAAGTGGTGGCGTTCCCAACGTGGAGCTGGTCATATCCAAATTGTCTAACAAATCGGCTTGGTAAATATGGCTCCAGATATGTCATCTCTTCGTGACGGTATACTAGATGAGACGGCCTGATTCTCTGCAACCATTGGAAGGCTAAGTCATCTAGCCTGTTTCCCATATCTTCGTCCATCATATTTAAGGGCATGCTCTCATAGCCTAATGGTGGAGGGACACATTGGATAGACCAATATGACGCCCGATTCAAGACATTTCTGTATTCTGAAAGGGTGTGAACCTTCCAGAACGTCTCTCCAGAGTACCTCTCCAGAAAGATGCTACCACTCCCTCCTGCCCCTGGAGGTATCAGACCATCATGATGAAGGAGAAGCCAACCATATAAATATGTGAAAGGCATCTCTATCCTTGGGAATTCTTCAGTCATCATCCTCTGATCAGATAGCATGTTGGTTACAAAATTCTGGAGACCTGCATTCAGCCTACAGGTCATTGCCGATAATAAGTCTAGCTTGTAACCGTACACAAGGCGCATCGCTGCAAAGATAACACCTCTGTGTATCCTGTCCAAAGAACTGGAGCCAGGAACGATGAATCTCCTTAACCACAGAGATAAGAATCCGGCCAAATAACCATTCCTTGACAGACTCTTTCCACTCTGTCTTACATAAGAGCTGAAAGTGGTTCCAGCTTTGAACTCATACCAATCTTCAGTGATGGTGAAATCCTTGCAATCATATTTCTCCAGCAGATAAATGATTTCACCCGCAGAGAGAGGCTTGAAGTTGCTGATCTGATACCATCTCTTCTCGTTTATTTTCTTATCATCCTTTTCACGGTTCATGAAAAGGTAAGACATCCACTTCTGAATGTGGTTGCCAGCTTCATCCTTGGAGCCCTTGTAATATAGAGTACATGTGCCAAAATGGCACATCATCTCTTCAAATAGATATACCATCTCTGGGTTCTTCTCGGACAGAAAGTTCAGCTCTTCTGTCGTAGGAACATACTCCTCATACGGCAGTGAGCCTGAAGGCAGGTGTGAGATGTATTCCATCTCATGAAGGGCGAAGCCCATCTCTCCTTTTGGAGTCATAAAGGTCCCCGTCCTGTGATTGTATCTCTCAACCAAAGCCAGGAATAGGAAGGAGTTGCGCTTGAAGCCGTAAGATGAATTGACGACGACATCATAAAGATTAATCTTCTTCAGCTCAGTCTCAAAATTTTCCAAAGCCCAGTGGACCAAAGTCTTCCATCTCACATTCTCCTGATTCATTAGGCCGTTCATCCTCGGCGTTGAATCAGTGGGATAGAATGCATTCTTGTTTGACATAAATTCGTTTATAAAAATGGGCATCCTGAATGGCATCAATATGGATGAATCTTCAGGTGGTATGCATCCAGGCTTCAAACCCCGAAACACTGATACATGGTTTTCTGGGGCACTGAAAAATCCCTCTTTCCTGTAAATAATACGACTTGCCTTCGCCTGCTGATATTCTGTCAAATGCCAGGACATCTTTCTCGGATAGCTGGCATGCATAAGTCTCATGATTGATAAGCCCCTGGACACCTTCGGCCAGTACATGGGCTGTTTCACATCCCCTTCGAAGTAGAAGCACACCTTCTCTCTGATGCCCTTCCGCTGAGATTTTTGTGCTATTGCATCTCCGAACAAGAATGCTGGTTTCTTGTGGGATACCAGATCCAAACTCTGAAAGGGTTGTCCATTCATTAAGCAGAGTAAGGTGGTATGATCTTGATTGGCCAACAAAGACAATCTGGCTTCCGGAAGATCAAATTGAGGGAATTGTACATGGGATAGATCATGCTTAAATGAGAAACTCCAATGCCCTTCATAATCTGCTTCTTCGCTTCGAATGTTCACTACAGAAAGAAGACAAAGTCAGACATATTTATGTCTACGCGTGTATTACAGTATTTGAAGGAAATTTTAAGAGTCACGCAGACTTCATATGGATATACTACCATGACATGCTGAGTGAGCAGATGATTAATTCACGCAAAGTCCAGAAAGAATAGCATGAAAGTCACGCATCATTGCCAGAATCACATTTAAGTGAAAATGACAAAAATACGTTGACAGATCAAGACTAATCTATCCAGAGGATGACTCTCAGAAGTCTGCGTGAATAATTCAAACATTGACATCTCTGTCAACATGTGAAAATCATGCAGAATCATCATGAAAGCTGCGTGACTAGTTCAAACATTGACATTTCTGCCAGCATGAAAAGTCACGCAGAGTCATGAGAGTCATGCTCCTTTGCGTGAAACACAGAGCTTCTTAAACACGAAGATGTGAAGTATGGCCGACCCTAAAGAGGGAGCATACTTTATTAATATCCTTTACAATAAGAAGGGGGATATATTTCTAAAGTTTATTGTTTTAAGATCCTAAAGATTCTATGTGGAGTTCATCTTCATCAAAGTCGTCTTCAAACAGTTCGTGTCCCCCATCACTTACGATGCATAGGAGCTTGTGGGACTTCCTGTCGAGGAAGCCTGTCAGTAGTGGCACACGAAGAAGTCGCAGGGGCTTTCCCCTTGGCCTGAGCATCAGCCTTCTTGGGAGCCATTGTTGTTGAAAAGGAGAAGAAGAAGTCGGAGAAGAAGGAGTTCGTCGGGGAAGATAAAGTTCTCTTCTGTGGATTCTCTCTTTCAAATGCAAGTAAAGAAAGAAAGAAGTAATCTATGGCTTATTTATAGGCTCATAAAGAATTCCAAATGGCATATCATTATTTGCTTCGATTTAGGCGCTTGATACGGGATCCTAACTGCACAGAATCCCAAACAGTCCAATCATTTAGGAGTAAATATCTCTTTAAAGTCATCTCAGCGTGACTAAATTCATTTTTATCATCTTAAATTTCAAAGTATTTCGAAATAATTTATCATTTTTTCGAAAACTTTGAAGGGGGTTTTGTAGGCCTTAAAAATGAAAGTCACGCTGAGTTGATCAGAACAGAGTCCAAAGTCACGCTGAGTTGATCAGGACAATATTAAAAAATTACGTTGGGAGACAGCTTATCATTTTGTCAGAGTATCATCATGACTGACAGCACGACAGTCGAAGAATGTCTTCTCGTATGCCACGTATACACGAAACTCGAGAGATCATAGCCGCCTATTGCGTGACTTTTGAAATCTTCTTCAGCAAGACTCAGCCTTCACCAAGTTGGCGTACCAAAAGAGCTTCTTGTCATTTAATGCGACTGACAAAAGCAATCACTGTCAGAGATTTTGTGTCAGTCGAGGCACGTCGAATCAAGACAGCTGGCAGTCCTGCCTCAATCATGCGTGGATTTTGAGCCTTCTTGCTCAAGTCTGCGTGTATTTTGAACTTATATGTTCCTTCCTCAAGTCTGCGTGTATTTTGATCTTTTTACCTCAAGTTTGCGTGGATTCTGAAGTTTCATGCCCCACATCTGCGTGGATTTTAAAGCTTTCTGCCCCAAGTCTGCGTGGATTGTGAAGCTTTTTGCCCCAAGTCTGCGTGGATTCTGAAGCTTCTTGCCCCAAGTTTACGTGGATTTTAAAGCTTTCTGACCCAAGTCTGCGTGGATTTCGTCTTCAACAAATCTGCGTGGATTTCATCAAATTGGAGTACGTGGCAGCCATGCCACTGATCTCTCGCTTGCATGTCCTGTAACTTGTACACGACTCATGCATGATTGCCATGTGTCCAACAGTTACAGGCCACGTCCAGTAACTGCTCACAACCTTGCGTATGTTAAATCCTGCATAATTTTCAACTAGGCACAGGCTGTGAAGACAGTTATCCTTTCAGTTATTTTTGACTCTATAAATAGAGTTCTTTTTCTTCTTTGCATAGTCCAAGGAATAAAGCGATCGTCTTCTAGATCGGATTCCTACAGTTGTAATTTTCCCAGATACACAATAAATAAAGTGAATTTATTTATAGAAAACATATGCGGCTCGCGAGTGTTGCGTTTATGCGGATCAGGGTTGCTGGAATCCATGCGGCCAGGAAGGACTGGACCTCAGTCATGCGGTTAAGTAAGAAGGACTTCATGCGGCTAGAAGGAATACTTGCCGCATGAACTTGTCATGCGGTCAAGTCAAGGCAATAGTGCATACGGTTGGAACTGACTTGCCGCATGAATGTTCATGCGGTCAAGTGCTACCATGCGGCTCGGGACTGTGCTTCTTCTCTAGATTTCCGAGAAAAAGTACACCATAAGCAATGGCTTCCAAGTTGCATAACTCTATCATCCGGAGCCCAAATCCGAACTTCCATAGGTCAAAATAGGGTAGAACGAAATTCTCTACAATATGGAACCATCAAAACTCAGAAATAACAAGATTAAGTAGATCAAAACCCAAAAAATCTGAAAATAATGTAAATATAGATCTACAAGAATCTAGCCATGGAAAGTGAAAATGCCAAGTTCTAAAGTAAGTTAAAATACTATAAGGAAGATAATGAAGCAATAAAATTTGAGTCCCTCCATGAAGCAAGTTGCACTTGCCTAGACCTCTCTCTCCCTCTCTCTGGGTAGGTGAAGTAGTAAATGGAAGAAGTAGAAGAGTAATGAAGAGAGAGAAGGAAGTGGTGTTAATAAATGGTAGTGGTAGTGGTAGGTAGGGGGTTCACCCTTGGTTCATAATGAACCAAAGCAATCCCAAACTGAACCAAGATGAACCATGGCCAAGCAAATGAAAAATACCCAATAACCTAAGCAAGGAGACATGCAACACAAAATAAAATAAGTATACGTATTCCAAATACATAATACGAGCAACAGGCATTACAACTCTGCCCACCTTAAAAGAATTATATTCTCGGAATTTAATCAAGAGGCTAGAGGGGCAATGACAAGCTACACTAATCGTAAGCAAACATTAACTAGGCAATCAATCAATCATGCAAGCAAAAAATCGAAGGTATGAGGCATAAAAAAGACATTATATCTCACGAGTCAAACAAATCGGGATATCGCGATCGGATATCATCCTCACGCTCCCACGTTGACTCACCTAAAGAGTGATGATCCCAAGCAACTCGGACTAACCTGATAGTCTTATTCTTGAGGATCTTCTCTCTCCGGTCCAATATAGACACGGACCGCTCCTCATACGAAAGGTTGGTACCAACAACCAATTCCGAATGATCCAGGACGTGGCTCAGGTCCAGGATATACCGTCGTAATTGGGATACATGGAACAAGTCATGTACCTCGCTTAGCGATGGTGAAATAGCGAGACGATAGGACACATCTCCTACTCGCTCCAGAATGTCAAACGACCCTATATACCTAGGACTAAGCTTTTCCCGTACGTCGAAGCGAATGACGCCACGGTTAGGCGAAATCCTCAGGAATACATGGTCGCCGACCGAAAACTCGAGAGGACGTCGATGAGAATCGGTCCAATGGCACTGGCGATCTTGGGTAACTCGAAGATGATCCCTGACTCTTCTAACCACTTTAACTATCTGGGCAACCATTTCTGGACCAAGCATCTGCCTCTCTCCGATATCGTCTCATGCTAGTGGGGATCTGTACTTCCTACTATACAGTGCCTCGAATGGTGCCATCTGGATGCTGGCCTGGAAATTGTTGTTGTACGAAAATTCTACCAGGTGTAAGTGATCTTCCTACGAACCACCGAAGTCAAGTGTATAGGACCGTAACATGTCTTCAAGAGTCTGGATCGTGCGCTCTGACTGGCCATCTGTCTGCGGATGATACGCTGAACGGAACTGGAGATGAGTCCCCAAACTCTCTTGTAAGCTACGCCAAAAGTGTGATGTAAATCTGGAATCTCGGTCCGAGGTGATACTGACTGGCACTCCGTGTAATATGACAATTTGCCTGAGGTACATCTCTGCTAACTGAGCTGTCGACTGACCAACTCTAAATGGGAGAAAGTGAGCCACCTTCGTGAGCCTGTCAACTATAACCCAAATAGCAACTCTACCAGCTGGGGATCTAGGTAATCCAGTCACAAAATCTATGGTCACATGCTCCCACTTCTATTCTGGAATCGGCAATGGCTGAAGAAGTCCAGTCGGTCTCTGATGTTCAGCTTTAACTTATTGGCAAACCAAACATCGAGAGACAAACCGAGCTATCTCCCGCTTCATGCCATTCCACCAGAAGTACTGATGGAGATCGCGGTACATCTTCGTACTGCCAGGATGGATGGAATACTGAGAACTGTGCGCTTCCGACATGATCTCCTGTCTGATATCTCCACTGGGTACACAAAGACGATTACCATGTCGAAGTGTACCATCCTCATGAATGCATAACTCTGGTCTTCGTCCTGCCTCACACTCTGCTCTGAGCCGCTGAAGCTTGGAATCTGTTGACTGCGCCATCCGGATCCTCTCGACTATAGTGGACTAAACTTGCATACTGGCCATCAATGCCATACTGGAAGGAAGAACAACTTCAATACCCATCTTCTGAAGCTCTGCTAACAGCTCTGGCTGCGCCGTTAGAAAATAAACTCCAGCTCTCCTGCTCAATACATCTGCAACAATGTTGGCCTTCCCAGGATGATACTGCAAGTTGACATCATAATCCATAAGCAGCGCCAGCCATCTCCTCTGACGCATGTTAAGATCTTTTTGAGTGAAAACATACTTCAGGCTCTTATGGTCGGTGAAAATCTCTACCCTATCTCCATACAAGTAGTGCCTCTACAACTTAAGTGCAAACACTACTGCTGCCAGCTCCAAGTCATGGGTTGGGTAATTCCTCTCATGATCATGAAGTTGTCGTGAAGCATAAGCTATTACCTTTCCATGCTGCATTAGAACACATCCTAAACCTCTGCCCGAAGCATCACAATATACTGAGAATCCTCCTGCTCCATCTGGAAGCATGAGAATAGGAGCCATTATCAATCCTCGCTTCAATTGCTCAAAAGAATTCTGACACTCTGCTGTCCAGGCAAACTACGCATCCTTGCGGGTTAATTGGGTCAATGGCGCTGACATCCGAACAAAATCCGAAACAAACCGCCGGTAGTAGCCGACCAATCCAAGAAAACTGCGAACTTCTGCAACTGTGCTGGGCACCGACCACGACTCAATAGCCACAATCTTCTGGGGATCCACTTCTACTCCTCCTCTAGTGATGATATGACCCAAGTACGAAATGCGATCAAGCCAGAACTCACACTTACTGAACTTGGCATATAACTGGTGCTCCCTGAGAGTCTGAAGAACCACACGGAGATGCTGCTCATGCTCCGCCTCACTCTTGCTGTAGACCAGGATGTCATCCAAGAACACAATCACAAACTGATCCAAGTAGGGCATGAAAACACGATTCATTAGATCCATGAATATCGCCGGCGCATTGGTCGCTCCAAAGGGCATAACAAGGAACTCCTAATGCCCATATCTTGATCTAAAAGCTGTCTTCGGGATGTCCTGCTCTCTGACTCTAATCTGATGATATCCTGATCGCAAATTAATCTTCGAGAATACTGATGCCCCCTTGAGTTGATCAAACAAGTCATCTATCCTTGGGAGAGGATATTTGTTCTTGATTGTCACTGAATTCAAGGTACGATAATCAACACATAACCTGGACGTACCATCCTTCTTTTTCACAAGAAGCATCGGGGCTCCCCAAGGCGATCCACTAGCACGAATGAATCCTTTGGTTCTAAGTTCTTCAATCATCTTGTACAATATCTCCAATTCTGACAGCGCCATCCTGTAGACTCTCTCTGACACTGGGGCTGTCCCGGGAATCAAGTCTATGGTGAACTCGATCTTCCGCTCTGGAGGTATACCTGAAAGCTCTTCTGAAAAAACATCTGGGAACTCATCGACTACCTTGGGCAACTGCACTGCTGCTACTGTCATCCGTAATACTGGAGGAGAGGGCTCAACTGCACCTCGGGAAAAGAAAAACTCTGGCTCTCCTAGAATGCTAAAAACAACCCTGCCGATATGGCTGTCTATCCTAGCATACTGGTTCCTCAACCAATCCATCCCTAGAACCACATCATAATCGGCCATCGGGAATTCTATCAATCTAGCGGGGAATTCTCTACCGCTAACTACGATCCGACACGAGAAAAATACTCTATCCACTCCCACAAGTCCGTTACCAGTAAGTAAATTAAGCCTTACTGATAATGACTCGGGCTCCAATCCTACCCGTGTCGCGAATCGTGCAGACATAAAAGAATGTGACGTACCAGAATCAAATAAAGCTGAAGCTGGAAATGAGTTGACGAGAATAGTACCTGCCACTACCTCTCCTGGTGCTAATCCTTCCTCCACGGTCATCGCCATAGCCTGACCATGCCCTCGGGGTGCTGGTCCCCTCTGCTGAATTCCTCGTTGCCTGCTCTGACTCTGGGCTTGGGCTTGCGCATACTGCTGGGGGTTCTGCTGCTGGAATACTTAGGCCTGAGGTGGCAAGGGCCTCGGCAATGGGTACTGCTGCTGCTGCTGGACCGGAGCTGGTCCTCTCACCGAAAAGCTAGAAAGGTTGGACGATGATGAACAACCCCTATTCGGGCAGGATCCAACCCTATGGTCTGGTGCTCTACAAGCCAGGCACAATCCCTGTACCCTGCAATATTCTGCCATCACATGGCCTGGCTTTCCACAATGAGAACATCCCACGGCGGAAGACTGCTTCTGTTTCTGCTGCTGAGGGTGCGTCGGAGGGGAATGCTGAACCGACGTCACTGAGGCCGCTCGCCTCGGAGCTCCAATAGTCAAGGCCCTGGCTGCCGGGGCTGGTGCTGAAGACTGATTCATCTGGCCGTGAGATCTCTTCCGACCTCCGGCCCTATCCACAATCCTCTGGAAGGTATACTCATGCCTCCTAGCTGCTCTCAAGACCGCATTAAAAGTCTGAATCTCAAACTGCTCGACTGCCAACAAGATCTCCAGGTGAAGTCCCTGCTGGAATCACTGGGCTCGATCATATTCGGTTACCACCAAGGTGGGAGCAAACCGACTGAGTCTGGAAAACTCGGCCGCATATCCGTCGACCGTCCTGTCTCCTTGCTTCAGATTAGTGAACCGGGTCTGTAGATCATATCGAGCTACAGCATCGAAATACTTGGTCTGGAATCTCTCTCTGAATACTGCCCAAGCAATGGGTGCCACTAATCCAAAGGCCTGAGCCGCCCACCAGCTGCGGGCAAGATCTAGCAACTGCAGGTGCACCATGACTACCTTCTCGTTCTCTGGAGTCCTGGCTGCTTCGAGAATCACCTCAGTGTCCTGAAGCCACGCATCCGCTGCGATAGCATCTTCACTACCGTCGAAGAACGGAGGGTTCAAGCGCTTGAAGCTGTTGGCCACACTGTTCCCTGGATGACCGCCTCTGGTCAAAGCATCCGCCACTGCCTGTTGTAAGGCATCTCCACGACGATCTTGAGAAGCTATCAAGGTCCTGACGAGTCCCACTAATGTGCCATCATCAGGTTCGGCAGGCTGAACTGGCTGAACTGGGGGCTCTTCTCCAATAGGCTCGACTCTGGAGGCTACTCCGGAGTGCTGGGCTTAATCTCCGGGTTGCGGCTGGTCCGTGGGAGGTGCTCTGCCTTGCTGATCGGTAGGACCACGAACAATGTCGCTGAAGAAGACGACATAGAGAACAATAAGGAAGGACCAGGACAGATCAATGAGACAAGCATGGGATCAGGACAAGAATCCAGGGATTCCGAGAATATGAGCAGAGTTTAAGGGCGAATATTGATTGAGATATCTATTCGGTAAACCGTCACATATCTTGATTTACAAGACCTGCATGGGCCACCACTTAAACCATGTCACGCCCCAGAACCAGAATACTGGAGAGCGGGGGCAGACATAGCCAGCTACGTATATTCAAGTGCAACCCACCTCGCTATACGGTCACGGCTGTCTAGATACATGAGGGTTTAACTACAAGCCAACAGTCTCTTAAGGTCATGAATAAGCCTATTGTCTCAATCACAAGCAAGTAAGTAAAAGTTACAAGAGGTATGATCATTAAATATACAATAGTAAGGCCTCCCAAACATTACATATTCAGCTGATCATGAAGCTAGTCGTTACAAAATGTCAGGACTAGCAAGAGTTTAGTCATACATGATCAACCCTAGGATCTGTCAATCATGTTACAGCCCGTAGGCAGATAGTAAGTAAAAGTGCAATCGAGCTAAACAGGTGCTCGTCGGCTAAATGCCTCAAAAGAATATTTTTACAATAAAGTGGGAGATCAAAAATAAACCCACTCGTTGCCAGGGTTCCGTCTAGTGGCCACCATCTGGCTGGAAGGTCGGTAGATCCTCTGGAGTTGCTCCGAAATCTGGCCACACAAAACCAGCTGGGTTAGACCCCAGAAAGAGCAAGTGCCACAAAGGAAGCTTCACTTAGGAACTAAAACCAGCAATCAGCACAAGAGTATAAATAAGATAAGAACTGAAAATAAAGAAAATACATCAGGATGATATACGACGAGATAACCATAGAACTATTCAGATAACCATATAGAAGCATGGAAAATATCAGAATAATGGTCCATGCGGCTCCGGATACGAAGCCCATGCGGCTCATATGGGAGCTGTCTTATACAGTTCAAAGGAAGACTCTCCGTCTCATGCGGCTCAAGAGTGTATGCGGTTCAGCAGGAATATGCGGCTCGATCGATGCCACGTGTCCCCCTGTGATCATTCCCTACAGCTGGCCCTTTGAATAGTGGCCTCATTTAATGCTCTGACACGATTTGACGACTGTGGTGGCTCTGCCATAAAGTGTCATAATGGCTCTGCCATAATGACAGACTCTTCGGGAAAAGAAGAAGATCTCTGACCCGATCCGTCAGAAATACTAGGTTGCCACGTGACAAATCTCATGCTGCTTAAATAGGGAACAACTTCATGCGGCTCACAAAGAAGTCACCCTATATAACTAGCAGAAATCAGCCATATGCGGCCCACTGAGAGCTCAGCCCCTGCGGCTCAATACAACGCTAGCTCATGCGGCTCGCAAAGACTATGCATATGCGGCTCATTGAGAGTTCGTTCCCTGCGGTTCGATGAAGCATTGTCCTATGCGGCTCACGAAGAGTATCTCCCTGTGGTTCAAGGGTTGCCCATCCTATGCGGCTCTGGTAGGACCCACAATCAAAACACGTGGCATCGGATCAATCAACGATTTAACCAAATCTCAACAAATATATTTGACATCATCATCATAATTACTGAGATCAAGGCATATCATTTATCATCAAGCCAACGGAACACGTGGCGAGCAATCGGATATTGGTAGAATCCATCATGGAGATTTAAAGCAGTTAACATTAATTGCTCACAAGATTCGGTGTTATCCTCATTAATGGCCGAGATTCATTGTAATCAGGATCAAGGGTTCAGATAGATTGAAGGAGCGCCGACATTCCAAACAAATGATCATTAGCAAACCCTAATGATCATACCCCACTCTTATAAATAGCCAGCATCATTTCTTTGCACAAAAGAGGGGCAACAAAAAGAATAAAAATATACAGAGTCAGAGAGAGAATACACAGAGAGAGAGAGAGAAGCCAGGAGAGAAACAGAGGAGCAAAAAGAGTACTTCTTCGTCAACGCCAACCATATTTTCACAAGGAGCCAAGGCTGTATACCGATCGTCCAAGGAGTAAGGCAGGGCTACCGTCGCCTTCCCGAGCCTCTATCGTCACCCCCAGAATCTAAAATAAATAATTGTACTTAGATTGCTGTACCTAGGTTTTCGTCCCTAGGCTTTCTTTGTACAAGCGAGTTTGTATTGTGAGTCTAAGTTCAGTCCTCCGATAATTGTTCTGTACTTTTACAATCAATGGCAAACACGATGGCGACTCTGCTGGGGACTAACTTCTCCACGGCTGAGGAGTTGGTGACGCAATCGGATGCAGCCAAGCTTGGCTCCACGCAACAAAAGATGGTCGTCCGCTTCGACCAACAAGCGTTTGAAGAGATGCTCTCTGAAGGAAGCGCTGGCCCGGTCCAGAAGCGCACCCGCACGACAAAGGCTCGCAGAGAGTGGAGGCCAAAATCATTTGCTCCTTTCCAAGCCCCCGACGATGTACCCTCTGTTGCTCAAGACGGTGAGAAGGACTCTTCTGCGGCCCCACTTCAGACCGTAGACAACTCTGCTGTCTCCAAGTCCGGCAGAAGAAAACACTATGATGCTGGACTTATAGAGGCAAAGAGGAACTCTACGCGAACTGAGCAGCATAGGGGTGCTAGCCGAGTGAAAAAGGCTCATACGACCACATCCGCTAGTCGTATGGACAAAGCCCATGCGGCCACAGTCGCCGGCCGCATGAAGAAGAATCATGCGGTCACATCTGGCAGCCGCATAGTTTATGCAGCTACAGTCGCCAATCACATGGATAAAACACATGAGGCTACAGGAGGCAGCCGCTTTCAGAAAACCCATGCGGCCACTATTGCCAACCGCATGCGGCCAGCCTGCACGGTCGTGACTCCTAGCCGCCCAAAGATAACTCATCCGACAGTAGAAGATGACCGCATGTAGACAGCCTACACGGTACCCAACTCTGGCAGCATAGCGTCCGTTCCACGCTTCTCTCGATCGGTCTTCGACCGTCTCTCATACGGTCCCGACCCTGATGATTCTCTGTATGATAAGCCAGACTCTGTGGCATTCAACTTGGACTCCTCCTATTACGAACCCACAAGTGCTAAAGGAAGGAAGTCTAGGGCAGCGCGGGCTCATCGGGCCCAGTCAGCTGTCCCAACCTCTGACTATCGGAGCGTCCCGTTGACTATCACACGGGCCTCGGATGGAAAGTTGCATACAACTGTTCAAGTCCAGCCCCCCGCGGCGAACAGACAGAGTGGTTCCTCTGACCTGTAGGAGACGATCCTCCACAAACGCAAGGAAAGAGAAGGAGTGTCTGTGTGCAAAGAGTCCTCGCTTGGACATCGCTGCACCCAAATTATCGTCAATTGCTGCTGCAACAACATGGCAATGACAGAAGCGCGGCCACCCGTCTTCCAAAGGCTACAACACCCAAACTCAGAAGATGAGGCACCTCCTGTTGTCTCCTGCAATTCCGCTCAAAAAGTCCTTGCCGAAGGGAGAAGGAAAAAAACGAGCATCTCCAGTCCGAAGATATCAACCACTACAACTAAGAAACTGTTGTCTAAACGGTTGTCCTCCACTGGTGTATTCCAACACACCCGTTCAAAGACAAAATTTACCTCGATGGGAAATTCATCATCCACATCGCTGGAGGTTGAAGGAGCTGGGGGTAACACTCCTCCGAACATCCGCAACAATCCGATGTTCCAAGGAACCAATTCCGTACAAACAACTCTTCCATCAAGAGCAACGGACGCTGATGCCCCCGAGGACATCCGTAACTCTCAAAACAAGGCAAGCTCTGAAGCTGGGGATACCATTCCCTCCGAGTCCGAGCACGAAGAGAACATTCCCACCTATCCCGATGACTTCTCGGTACATGGATACGACTCAGAGGGCACATCCTCCACCGTTCCTTCCGTCACTCCTCACGTAAGAACGGTGTTCATGGCGGACAACGATCAAGGTGGTTCCAGTGATCGCCAGCGCATCAACAGTCTCGAAGCCATATTACTTGCTTTGGTCAAGTCTGTAGACGTGATTAAAGCGGCCCTACCCACTCTATAAGGAGGAGCGCCTGGTCAAACAAACACGGGCCCCGCGGTCAATGTAGATTCGAACTCAGCGGCACCAAACCAGGGCAATAATCCTTCCGAAATAACAGCCTCCGCCACGACAGATGAGACCCGAGAAGTAAGAAGAGAGGTCCAGGAGCTCCGTGCCATGTTTCATGCCCGAGAAAATGCTCAAGATCTCAGAATACGGCAACCATACCCTGTTGAGTGGAGGGATGTTCCATTCCCACCAAGATATAAGCCGTTTAACATCAACCCATATGATGGCAAAACCTCAGCAAGTCGGTACATCACTTACTTTGAGGTCACCACCGACCATCTGCCCCATGAAGATACGATCCTCACACGGTTATTCATTGGAGCATTGGAAGGAGTCGCCTTCGATTGGTACCGCAATCTACCGGACAACTACATCCATTCCTTCGTCGGCTTCAAGCGCATGTTCTTGGAACGGTTCTATGAAGTAGGACAAGACGTCACTATGTCCACTCTCATGGACGTCGTCCAAGGGGAGAAGGAGTTAACGAGGAACTACATTGAGCGGTTCCGCCAGACAGCCATGAAGCTGCCTTCCGAAAATTTGGATTCTTCTTTGATTGAAATCTGCCAAAAGAGACTGCTTCCAACGATCAGTCTCTGGATGGACGAGAGTCAATTCAAAGATTGTGAGGCGTTCATCATCAGCGCCACAAGCGCTAAAGAATGACTAAAGAAGGCCCGCCAACTGGGGTTGCACATCTCAGAAGGGGAAAACAAAGACAAGCGTCTCAACAACGATAATGGGGGTAACCCCTCCAACAATCGGGACAGCAAGGGAAAACAGGCTATGGTGGCCGACACGGCCCAGAAGCCTGAGCCACAGCCAGCAGACAAGCAATGGCCTCAAATCACTTACTCTTTCGAAGATGGCCACGTCAAGCCTATCTTAGACATGCTCATACAAGGAGGTAGAATTCAGCTTCCTCCACCAAGACGGGAGCCTCGGCCGGCTGATCTGGAGAACCCGAAGTTCTGCCATTACAACCGTTATGTACACCACGCTACACATGACTGCTACCAATTAAAACGGTACATCCAAAGCCTCATCGATTCAAACGCTCTGGCCATCGACTTCGAAGAGGTAACCGTAGCAGCTAATATGGTGTCCGTATAGTTCGGCAACTTTCCTCCGACGGAGACTCAAGACGGGGTAATTCCTGTCCCTCTCGCGACAATGGAGATCACCAATCTTCCTCCGCCCCGAGAACAAGCTGCTGGTCTAGTACCTCTCACCACCTCACGAGAAGAGGTCATGTGTGTCCATCCAGACTTGGTGTCAGAAGTGACTCGGCCCACACCATCTCCCACCAACAAAAAGAATGGAAAAATCAAGACCTGCCGCACAGTTTCAGCAGACAATGAGGAAGCTACAACCGTCGTCACGCGGTCCGGAGCACAATCCCAACCTGTGGTTGATAGTCCAGCTGAAAATCATCAACCCACTACAACTGATGCTCTGGGACCGGCTCAGCCTTCGACGACCGACAAGCCTAGGCCGAAGGAGACTCGCTTCGACAAATCTCTCCGAAAGGACGCAGCCCAAGGGCTAGAGAGGCCCTACAACTTTGACATCTTAGCACAATTGGCTAACACTCCGGGCAAATTGTCATTATATGAACTCCTGAGGCTCTCCAAAGACGTTCGTATTGCATTGAGCGAAGCACTCCAAAATGCCGATGCCTATCTCGCTCAATCTAATCTCACTGGGAAGGACTCACCCATGGATCTCTAAGATAGTGCCTGCACGGGAGCAATGCCCAACATCGTCTTCACTCCGCAGGACATGCTCATCAAAACCAACCTACATGATCGCCCGCTATACTACACGGGATACATCGGCGACGTGAAGGTGGATCGGATGCACATTGATCCTGGCTCTTCCATAAGCATCATCCCGAAAGGTCTGCTACATTATCTCTGCATCCCAATGCATCGCCTAACACCTACAAGCATCGCCATCAGCGGTTTCAATTCGGGCAGGAGCTACCCTATCGGAAAGATTCGTCTGAAGTATCAGATTGGCGATCTCCAATCTGAGGTCACCTGCTACGTCATAGATGCAGACACTTCTTACAACATCCTCTTGGGGCGCCCATGGATACACGATTATATGATCGTGCCTTCCACGCTACACTAGTGCTTCAAATATGTCGACAAACACGGCTTCGTGAAGACAGAGTTTGCTGACATCGATCCCTTCAAAGGGGTCGAATCTTACTACTCGGACTCCTGTTTATACGAAAAGTCGAAGAGGCACCTGGATGAAGGAGACGCACAAGCTCATACTGAGACAGCCACGGGATCAGGAGGACCCCTGACGATCCACCTCCAAGCTCGCAAACCGGGCAAGTCTGCACCCCTCGCCGCCACTCTGCGGAAGGACGCGATCAGCCTCTCGGCGCAAGAGGAGCAGATGACAATCCGGCTGCCGAGATTCGGCCAAGTGCCGAGACCCACAACGGAGCCACTAACAATCAGGTTACCAAGAGTCAGTCAACCACAAACAGGGAAGCTCAACCCCTCGGACAGGCCATTGACAATACGCCTTTCCAAGAAAGGTTGTCGCTTCGATGCAAGGTCTGACACTTCCAGCGAACCAGCCACTCCTCGCTCCACATCGAATGCCAAACTGGGGGTCGCCAGTCTGCCAACGACTCCACGCTCTGCTCCATCAACTGGACCACTGACGATCAAGCTTCCTAGGTCGTCCTCTCAGTCTTCGAGACGCTTATCGAATACACAAGGGAGGAGATCATCCAATCATCTTCGGCCGGACGAACAACCCTCATCCCCGCACCATAGAAGAAGTCGACCTCAGGTCAGATGCCGGAAGACTGTCTCTGTATATCTATAGCCCTCAATCCAAATATCTCATGTAGAAACAGGGGTATGATCTAGAGACTACGCCAGGATTGAACTATGGCACTGGACGACGATTACCTTTGAAATTGCCAGTCCCGGCGGGCAAACCACGGAACTACTATAATAAAACTCGATGTGGGTTGGGGTATGTAACGCCTACTACGACCCCAGAAAGTTCAGATGAAGAATGCGACTGGCTGTCATATTCAACCGGATTACCAACTTCCGACTCAGATACCAGCATCGGAGATGTGTTCAGACAAGTCATGTCAGTCAACATGACGTTCGCCGACGCTTACGAGGAAGACGAAGACATCCCCGAAATCCTCGAGCTAGAGCCATGGGCCCAGCAATTAGATACGCAATGGGAAAAGCGATTCGAACTGAGAGAACCTCCTACTGAAGATAAGGTCATACAAGTGAATCTCGGCAGCGAATCTTCTCCAAAACCGATCTACATCAGTGAAAGCCTAACCAACGAAGAACGGGAGTCACTGTTAGAACTTGTCAGAGAGTACATTGATGTGTTCGCCTGGAGCTATGAAGACATGCCAGGGTTAAATCCTGACATCGCTCTTCATAAACTCAATATTCGACCAGATGCGAAGCCAGTCAAACAACAACAGCGACGCTTTCGCCCAGGCATCATGGACGCGATCGAAGCTGAAGTCAACAAACTAATAGCCAGCGGCTTCATTCGTGAGGAGCAACATCCCGATTGGGTCACCAATATAGTACCTGTCCTCAAGAAGAATGGGAAAATTTGAATCTGCATCGACTTCCGTAACCTGAACGAGACATGTCCCAAAGATGAATTCCCCCTTCCTATCACAGACATCATGATCGACAATACCTACGGCTTTGAGCGCATGTCATTCATGGATGGCTTCTCGGGATACAACCAAATCAAGATGTCTCCCGACGACGAAAAGCATACATCATTCCGAACACCGATTGGCACGTACTGCTACACAGTCATGCCTTTCGGTTTAAAGAATGCTGGTGCCACATATCAAAGAGCTATGAGCATCATCTTCAGAGACCACTTACGCAAGACGGTGGAGTGCTATGTTGATGATATAGCCGTCAAGAGCCGTAGCAAAGGAGACCATCTTCAGGATCTAAGGACGGTATTCGACCTAATGCGGATACACAATTTGAAGATGAACCCTACGAAGTCCTTCCTGGGCGTATCCAGCGGGAAGTTCTTAGGCTTCATCATCACTGCAAAGGGTATCCATGTAGACCCCGAGAAGACAAAAGCAATCATGGAGATGGGTCCCCCGAGAAATCTCCGCAAACTTAGAGGCCTTCAGGGAAGGCTAGCTTACATCAGAAGGTTCATTTCCAACCTCTCCGGGCGATGCCGACCATTTATGCACCTCATGAAGAAAGGAGTCTCATTCGTATGGGACGAAGAATGCCAGCGTGCTTTCGATAGCATCAAAGAATATCTGTCAAATCCTCCGGTCTTGGTAGCCCCAGTCCCTGGAAAACTATTTCTGCTCTATGTACGAGCAATGGAACACTCCCTCGGTGCTCTGCTGGCACAGAATAACGATGTAGGCCATGAACATGCCATATATTACCTTAGCCGAATGATGATTGGACCAGAGCATCGATACACCGCTGTGGAGAAGGAATGCCTCGCTCTGGTGTTCGCCATTCAGAAAATGCGGTACTATGTCATCGGACAAATGATACATGTGATCTCACGAGTTAACCCTCTCAGGGTCCTCATGACTAAACCAGGGGCACTCAGCTCTCGCCTCGCTACATGGGCAATACTGCTGTCCCCTTATCATATGATCTTCGTCCCCCAAAAGGCAGTCAAAGGTCAAGCCCTGGCAGATTTCTTAGCAGCCCACCCAGGCTCGGAGTCCTCCAGGATATACGAAGAGATTCCAGATGAGGTCGCCGACTCGCATACAACCTCCCACGAAAATATATGGCAAATATTCTTCGACGGCGCTTCGAGGACCGGACCTAAAGGCAATATAGTCGTCAGAGTCAGAGTAGTACTAATCTCTCCTTCCGGATTGGTGATTAACCGCACTTATTCCCTCACTGAACCCTGCTCTAACAATGTGGTCGAGTACAACGCTCTGGTCATTGGCCTCCAACTTGCAAGAGAGCTGGGAGTAGAATACCTTGAAGCATACGGCGATTCCCAACTAATCGTCAATCAGATCCGGGGTTCGTACGAGGTCCGCCATGAAGACATGATCCCTTATCATCAAATAGCGATTAATATCATCTCGACATTTGAAGGGTTCTTCATCGAGCACATCCCCAGACTCTGAAATATTAAAGCCGATGCCCTAGCTGGTCTCGCCGCTTACCTAGCAGTTCCGAATTATGATCGACAATCAGTGGAAGTGATAGGCCATGAACTGGTCTGTCCTAAAAACAATGTGCAATTCGTCGCAAGTTATTCTGCACAGACGATCGATGACGCCCCAGATTGGAGACAACCATTCATCGACTTCGTCGTCTACGACATCCTGCCTGAGAACCCAAAGGAAGCTACTTCCATCAGAAGGCGTTCCCTCAGATTCTTCTACGATACAGAGACAAAAATGCTATATCGTCGCTCCTACGACGGATTACTACTTCGGTGTCTGTCAAACGCAGAAGCCAAAGAAGCCGTACGAGAAGCCCATGACGGTGTTTGCGGGGCCCACCAGCCCGGCCCAAAACTACAAGACCGCCTTCGCCGAATGGGCTACTATTGGCCCACAATGGTGGCAGACGCGATAGATTATGCTAGAAAGTACAAAGCTTGCCAAGTCCACGTGGACTTCATCCACCAACCATTCGAATTTTTACATCCGACAGTGGCGTCCTGGCCATTCGAAGCATGGGGAATGGATATTATTGGTCCAATCACCCCACCTTCCTCCCGAGGACATCGCTTCATACTTGCGATCACTGATTACTTCTCTAAATGGGCGAAAGCTGTCCCACTCGCAGAAGCCAAGACTTCAAACGTGATCAGCTTCCTTAAACACCACGTCATCTACCGATTTGGACTGCCCCAAAGGATCATCCGTGATAATGGTCCGCAGTTTACAAGCCACGTATTCTATCAGTTTTGTGATAAGCACCGTATTCAGAATATCGTCTCGACGCCGTACAACCCGACAACAAATGGGTTAGCAGAGGTGTTCAACAAAACAATCATCAAACTGCTCAAGAAGTTCATCTCCTCCAACAAGCGCGACTGGAACGAGAAGCTCGGCGAGTGCTTATGGGCTTATCGCACCACGGTCCGAACAGCCACCGGAAATACGCCATTCTCCCTGGTATATGGGAGTGAGGCAGTACTCCCCTTGGAGACACAGATCCCCTCACTACGTGTCGCCCTCACCCATCAATTGACAACCGATGATAACTACCGACGTTGACTGCAAGAGTTAGAGGCCTTAGATGAAAAATTCCTCCTAGCTCAGCAAAGGATCGAGCTATACCAAGCACGCATCTCAGGAGCCTTCAACAAGAAGGTCAAGATCAGAACATTCCAGGTAGGCGATCTCGTCTTGGCAGTCCGGAGGCCAATGGTCATGACTCACAAGACCGCTGGCAAATTCCAGCCAAAGTGGGAGGGACCGTTTATCTTTGAGACGGTATTCTCCAACGGTGCTTACCGCCTTGCAAAGCAAAACGGAGACTTGCTCATGCTGTCCGTCAACGGCAAGTTCCTGAAGAAATATTATGTCTAAATGACATTCGCTACAAAGTCCTTGAGTCATGTACCTGCTGGTACCACTGAACTCACACTCTCAGCATTTTAGATTATCGAGTCATGTACCGGCTGGTACCACTGAACTCACACCCACAACATTTCAAGATCATCGATTCATGTACCTGCTGGTGCCCCTGAACTCACCCCTACATCTCCTTTAGATTATCGAGTCATGTACCCGCTGGTGCCGCTGGACTCCCACTTTCTTAATATGTTAATTTACCGAGTTATGTACCCGCTGGTGCCTCTGAACTCACATTTCGGTCACTCTTTCAGATAGTAAGTCACGTATGATTATACCTCTGAACTTTCTTCTTGGAAGAGATCCTCCCTCATGATCCAATACCCGCACTTCCATTGCACAAAAAGGGTAATCGATCCACAAATTTTTGAAAACGGACATGTCCTCATTACCTCTGAATCGTTTTCACTTCCACCAAAAACAAACTGCCCCTCACATAGAACCTCCACGTTCTCCTACCTCTGAGTCGTTCTATGTACTCCCTCTTCATTGAGCCCACTCCTGCCATGTCATCATTACCTCTGAGTGGGAAGGCTCCGTCGAAGAACCCTTCATGCTTGCCATGTCCACATTACCTCTGAGCAAGTATGTCGGTCCCCTTTTCGACCTATTGTCTGTACCCACAACCGGAGTACGACAAGGATAATAGGTCCACAAATGTCCACTGTTGACCACGAATATCTTCCGTGAAACCTCCCCTGCCATGTCCACATTACCTCTGAGCAAGTATGTCGGTCCCCTTTTCGACCTATTGTCTGTACCCACAACCGGAGTACGACAAGGATAATAGGTCCACAAATGTCCGCTGTTGACCACGAATATCTTCCGTGAAACCTCCCCTGCCATGTCCTCACTACCTCTGAGCAGGAAGGTTCCACGGTAAAATCCTCATGCTTGCCATGTCCTCATGACCTCTGAGCAAATATGTTGGTTTTCCTTTCACCCTATTATCTGTATCCCGAACCAGGGTACGCCAAGGATAATAGGTCCACAAATATTCCTTTGCTAAGCTTCTTAGCATAAATCTACTACCCCACCATGCCCCGGGAGCCCAGCTGCTCTACGGTATTCCTTTTTTTTAAGCACCGAGAACATCCATGACCACTTTGCCACGGCTGTTCCGGACATCCTGTCCAAACTTGTTATACGTACTTAAAACCAAGGTACGCCTAGGATAATAGGTCCACAAATAATCCCCCAGCAAGTCCAATTCCACAGACGCCACAAGTACAAGAAAGAGATGATGAGTTGAAACAGGCTCATTTATTCAAAATTCAACGTACCACTTCATTTGGAATTACATCCCTTACAAAAAAAAGAAAAAAAAAGAAGAGAAAACAAAGAAAACAGACGGCTGATCACTGCTCTGGGGGACATAATGCCCTGAGACGGTCTGTCGGCAAAACAACCGACCCTTGGGATCCTCTCCCAAAAGACGGCGTTAAATCAAAACGAATCAAGAGCATTTAATGAAGATTTGCACACGTAGTCAGGACACGTGGCAAAGAGCCTATACGGACAGATGAATCTATGCGGCTGGGACACTTATGCGGCATGAACGGGACCACGCTTCTTATTCAAAGTGTTTCAATTTTGCAAATTAAAAACTTTGAAGGGGGTCCTGTAGAAGCATGGAAAATATCAGAATAATGGTCCACGTGGCTCCGGATACGAAGCCCATGCGGCTCATATGGGAGCTGTCTTATACAGTTCAAAGGAAGACTCTCCGTCTCATGCGGCTCGAGAGTGTATGCAGTTCAGCAGGAATATGCAGCTCGATCGATGCCACGTGTCCCCCTGTGATCCTTTCCTACAGCTGGCCCTTTGAATAGTGGCCTCATTTAATGCTCTGACACGATTTGACGACTGTGGCGGCTCTGGCATAAAGTGTCATAATGGCTCTGCCATAATGACAGACTCTTCGGGAAAAGAAGAAGATCTCTGACCCGATCCGTCAGAAATCCTAGGTTGCCACGTGGCAAATCTCATGCGGCTTAAATAGAGAACAGCTTCATGCGGCTCACTGAGAAGTCACCCTATATGACTAGCAGAAATCAGCCATATGCGGCCCACTGAGAGCTCAGCCCCTGCGGCTCAATACAACGCTAGCTCATGCGGCTCGCAAAGACTATGCATATGCGGCTCATTGAGAGTTCGTTCCCTGCGGTTCGATGAAGCATTGTCCTATGCGGCTCACGAAGAGTATCTCCCTGCGGTTCAAGGGTTGCCCATCCTATACGGCTCTGGCAGGACCCACAATCAAAACACGTGGCATCGGATCAATCAACGATTTAACCGAATCTCAACAAATATATTTGACATCATCATCATAATTACTGAGATCAAGGCATATCATTTATCATCAAGCCAACGGGACACGTGGCGAGCAATCGGATATTGGTAGAATCCATCATGGAGATTTAAAGCAGTTAATATTAATTGCTCACAAGATTCGGTGTTATCCTTATTAATGGACGAGATTCATTGTAATCAGGATCAAGGGTTCAGATAGATTGAAGGAGCGCCGACATTCCAAACAAATGATCATTAGCAAACCCTAATGATCATACCCCACTCTTATAAATAGCCAGCATCATTTCTTTGCACAAAAGAGGGGCAACAAAAAGAATAAAAATATACAGAGTCAGAGAGAGAATATACAGAGAGAGAGAGAGAGAGAAGCCAGGAGAGCAACAGAGGAGCAAAAAGAGCACTTCTTCGTCAACGCCAACCATCTTTTCACAAGGAGCCAAGGCTGCATACCGATCGTCCAAGGAGTAAGGCAGGGCTGCCGTCGCCTTTCCGAGCCTCTATCGTCACCCCCCAGAATCTAAAATAAACAATTGTACTTAGATTGCTGTACCTAGGTTTTCGTCCCTAGGCTTTCTTTGTACAAGCGAGTTTGTATTGTGAGTCTAAGTTCAGTCCTCCGATAATTGTTCTGTACTTTTACAATCAATGGCAAGCAAACCAGGTTACAACCCATAAACCAAACAAGGACCGGGGTTGTAACCCTTCGTCTGAACAGAACTTGGAATTCTCACCATTTATCGGTAAAATAAATACAGGCATTCTGGTCATGCAGTAATCTGGAGCAGGGTCAGGATAAGACTATACTGGTTAGACTCCATCCAATCATTTCACGGCCAAGCAAGAATTATGGCTTGATACTTTAACTAGCTAGGGTTGTCACAAGCCTAATTACTAACAAGATGCAGTGAGATTATTCCACAGCCACAAGCCCTGCAGACCATCCAGGTTACCCGGGTTGAAAGATTAAGGTTGAATTCAGGTGGGTACATCGTCCAGGAAATGCATCTACCCTTGGGTAGCTTGAAGGGTGCAACACATGACAGTGTGCTGGAAATGTGCCTTACTCGACGGCAGGCTACAGATCCAAAGGCATGCCCAGGTAAGCTGGGAGATCTCTTTATGACTAGTGTATTAATCTAGTTATTAGCCTTAGTCCATTTCAATGGGTACTCCTGACCGTGGTACTCAGGAGTCCCCTCCTAGACATGATGCAAGACAGGACTGGATTATTTGTACAAGCACAATCGCGCACGATGTCCAGGTAATTTATACAGGTCATGTCATGTCGTGGAGCCGTCGTAACAGCTTATCAAGATATATCATGTCAGGTTATCATGTCAAGTGTACTTTGTCAGGAGTGTGCCACGGCGGGCCACTATCATGTCAGGTTAGTCATGTCAGGAGTGCACCACTACGGGTCACTGTTATGTCATGCTCAATTATCATTTCCAAACATATTAAAAGAATTCATGATTATCAAGTTCACGACAAAAGGCGTAAGGATATAAAATGGACGTAAAATATCTAATAAAATATCAATACACAGGGCTATAGGAAAGCCATGCAGCTAAGGCATATGCGGCCAGGAATGATCTCATGTGGCTGGTGAGGGAGTCGGGTTAAATCGGCTTAAGGTCCAAAGCTCATACGGCTCACGGGGTAGGGGCACATGCGACTAGCGGGGAATGGGTGCGCATGCGGCTGAAGGGGCAGGAACCTATACGGCTGGGAGTGGGACTAGCTCCCATGCGGCAAGCGGAAAGGGAGGTTTCATGCGGCTAGGATGAATTGGACTCATGCGGCCGAAAAAGGCAAGACACATGCGGTCAGCGAAAAGGGTACTCATACGGCTGGCGGGGGATGGGTCTATGCGGATGGCTGACCAATCAGGTACATGCGGCTGGGAAGAATCAACCCATGCGGCTGCGGGGAGCAATGACTATGCGGTCAAGGGAAGCAAACCCATGCGGCTGGGAGACTGCGGTCTATGCGGCTCGCGAGTGTTGCGTTCATGCGGCTCAGGGTTGCTGGAATCCATACGGCCAGGAAGGACTGAACCTCAGTCATGCGGTTAAGTAAGAAGGACTTCATGCGGCTAGAAGGAATACTTGCCGCATGAACTTGTCATGCGGTCAAATCATGACAATAGTGCATGCGGTTGGAACTGACTTGCCGCATGAATGTTCATGCGGTCAAGTGCTACCATGCGGCTCGGGACGGTGCTTCTTCTCCAAATTTCCGAGAAGAAGTACACCATAAGCCATGGCTTCCAAGTTGCATAACTCTATCATCCGGAGCCCAAATTCGAACTTCCATAGGTCAAAATGGGGTAGAACGAAATTCTCTACAACATGGAACCATCAAAACTCAGAAATAACAAGATTAAGTAGATCAAAACCCAAGAAATATAAAAATAATGTAAATATAGATCTACAAGAATCTAGTCATGGAAAGTAAAAATGCCAAGTTCTAAAAGTAAGTTATAATGCTATAAGAAAGATAATAAAGCAATAAAATTTGAGTCCCTCTATGAAGCAAGTTGTACTTGCCTAAACCTCTCTCTCCCTCTCTCTGGGTAGGTGAAGTAGTAAATGGAAGAAGAAGAAGAGTAATGAAGAGAGAGAAGGAAGTGGGGTTAATAAATGGTAGTGGTGGTGGTAGGTAGGAGGTTCACCCTTGGTTCATAATGAACCATAGCAATCCCAAACCGAACCAAGATGAACCATGGCCAAGCAAATAAAAAATACCCAATAACCCAAGCAAGGAGATATGCAACACAAAATAAAATACGTATACGTATTCCAAATACATAATACGAGCAACAGACATTACAGATAAGGATTCAAGAAAGACTCTGGGATCATAAGAGTATATGTCACAAGTGATCAGTGAACCAATGAAGCATAGTGATACGCCATATAAGTGAAATACACAGAACATGTAGTACCCGATGCTCCCTAAAGGATAACATCTCAAGAAGGGATCCATATAGTACCAATCCGTGTGACCAACGTGACAGTACAAGTAAAGTAATTTAATGCAGGAAATAATTTTAAGCAAGATATAAAATGATCAAAAAATATACTCGCCTGGTATCTGAGTGTCCAATATGAAAGTACTGTCCGATGAGTGGTGTCTGGCTCCTAATCAGAACAACACAAGTCACAACAAGTCCAAAATGGTATAATAAATTTCTACTATGCATTCTACATAATTCTAGGTCAATCTAGGCCAAAGTCAACTCTTGGTCAACCTTGGTCAACCAAGAAGTCAAACCTAAGTCAACTATGGTCAAACTAGGTCAACCAAGTCTAAACTAGGTCAAACTAGTCTACACTAGACTACATTAGTCTATACTAGGTCACTCAACCTATACAAGCTAGTACACCACACTATTAGGCTATCTAGACCAACTACACAAGTTAGTTGGCATTCCTACATATTACCTATATGATATCCATACATAAATAGATATTCATATATTATAATTCATAATACATTATTAACTTATATATAAAACGCAAACTTATATTATATATAGATACACATATTAGAGTTTATATTACATATATACTTTACATTAGATAGGCATATAGAGAGGGCATGATACATATAGATTGAGAGGGAAGACAAGAATGTGTGTGTGTATAAAATCTATGTAGGTGAATAATGGGTGGGGCATACATGAGGGGGGCTGTGTGTGTATAGAGAGGCAAGTGTGTGTGAGAGTAATAGTATGAGTGTGGGAAGAAGAGTGGACTGTGAGGTGTAGGAGAGTGATAGTGTGTGTGAGAAACAATGTGCAGCTGTGTGTGGCTTTGTGTCTGTGTGTTAAAGGGTGGGGGATGAGTGAAAACAGTGTGCCATAAATATATTGTAGCAGGAAAGAACTAAGTGGCTGAAAATTAATTGGCAGTACAGGAAATAGAGTCTAAGTTATTTGAAGAAAACACCATATCATACAACACATTGAAGCATCAAAACATTTCATGAAGTCTCAGGTTTCAGCCTAGGACTAATTCCCAGATTTCATACAACACTGGAAGACAGTGGCAGCCATTCTATTTGCAGGAAATAGAGTTCAAGTCAATTTAAAAATACAACAATCAGTTTACTATAGATTATGGTTTCAGTTCAATCCTAAACTGCACAGGAAATAGGAAAACCAAATCAAAATTATAAAACTGAGTTTAGATCAGTTTACACTTTCCTAGCCCAATTTTGAAATCAAAAACCCACCAAATCAACACAAAATTGACACATAACAAGATAACATATAGGAGAATGAATCTAGGAACTTAAACCAACATTTAAGCAGTAATAAATAGATTAAAATAGGTGTACAAAATCGTATCTAAAAACTGGAAATTCTCAAAAAAATGATACCAGGTTCAGAATTTGGGTATTTGGAAAAATAACAACTAAAACAAGTTAATACCTAAAAATGTTGGTTGGTAAGTGTAAACAAACATGCATTCGTGTCCTGCAAACTGTTTGTGTCCTACCATAAAGAGATACGACGTGTCCAAGGTGAAAAGACCAAACAGACACACATACTGAACACAGAACAGACACAACATCGTGCACGAGTACACGCGTGTCGTGCACCCGACACAGGCCAAACTAGGCCTCGTGCTCGTGCACACGTGTACACCTACACTAGGGCTAGGACTAGGTCGACCTGCACTGTGTCCTAGAGTGTCGTGTCCTGAGATACAGTGTCGTATCAGTGCACGAAAACTGCTGAACCCAGTTCAGTGCAAAAACAATGCACGTGCTCGTGCGTGTCCGACACGACACGTGGGGGTCTGAGACTCGACACACGTCGTGTCAGTCACGAGGATGACCCATGTGTCAAGTGCCAAGTGTCGACGTGGCGTGTCCTGGCAGCTGTGGCCCCCGATCAGCAGGAGATCCAACCCGAGCATGCGCGTGCGTGTGCAGCGCATGTCCACACGTCAAAATCGACACAGCCCGACACAAACAACACCCCAAAGGAACATAAATGCATAAGCAATATCACAAACAAATTTCCTATTCAAAAACTTCCTGGAAATTAGGTCGAAAAGTTCTCTGATGTATTTCGACAAACAGTTCTGGACAGGTCCTGATATGTATCCAAAACAGACACAAAACTTATGGGACTTGACACGAAACCAATGCAAACACTTAGGAGACTCTTAGGGCTTCCTAAATATGGAAAGAAATCAAAATTTCATGGAGAAATGGAGAAGTTACCTATACTTGAACTTTCAAGAAAAACCCCCCTTTCAATAGCTCTTCTCCTTGATGTCCCAATCCCACAAAACAATGCCAAACTGAAATAAAACTTCAATAGCAGCAAGAGTGGGTATATTAGAACCTAATGGAAGAGATTTGAAAGAAAAAGAAAAGGAATGGAAATCTAGGGATTAAATACAATAGGAAACAAACCTTCTTCCTAACTTGAGCTTTCCTAAAAAGAGACAACCCTAAAATTAGGAGGATATTTATAGGGTGATGATCCCAATAATGATATGGTGGCCAGCCAACAATGCCTAGGGATTAGGGTTTGGTAATTGTCTTGGGCTTTGGGCCAACTTACAAGGCTATGAGTTAAAATGATTTATCAAAGGCTCTAAATCATAAGCCATGACTTATGACTTTCTAATTCCTATTGCTAACTAGAGTCTAATGACCAAACCAAGGATTAGGCTAGGTTAGACTAGAGTCATATAACCTAACCAAGTCCATACTAACTAGGGTTAGCTCCTAGGTTGGTCTACAAGGGTCCAAACTAGCCAAAATCAATCTAGTCTAAACAATTCCAAAAATAATTCCTAAAAATTCCCATAAATTCGAATAAATTCTAATAAATTTAAATTACCCCAAAAAATGACAAAAATACCCTCACACTAGAAATGTGGTAGTGATACGGGGATTTGTAGACTTTTGGTTGGCTTAGGATCTGGTTTTCTATAGGTATATTTGAATGGACTTTTGAGTGCTATCCAAGAGCGACTCGATGCACATTTGTCCTATAATCAAATAACATGAAAAATATAGAATAAATAACAAAGACCATATGCAGACTTTAGAGCAATCTTCTAACAATTTTCCATATATCAAGTCAGGGTTTTGGATACTTATGGTCATGACTAATTGGGTAATAATCTCCCCTATTTTGATAATTAACAAACCGTCACTGATAGGGCTTCAATATGAACAAATTTGAATAGTTGTAGCTCCCCCACAATGTATCGATGATCATCAACAACAAGTACATATTCTCAAATATCATCTTACTTAGCCCCTTTGTAATTTTATCAAAATGATAGGTTCCCTCGTAAATAGTAAAGTGACATAAGCAATAAAAACAAAAACTGAAGCAATATAACTTGTAAATATAATAAACACTTAACAAACAACAATAATAACAACCATAAATGGATTCCCAAACATAAGTATTGCATACTAAATTAGCTTTAACCTTCATCATTAATTTTATAAATGTAAAGACCGACATAGAGTGCATAACCTCAAATAGAAAAAGTACCTGATATTTTGAAATAGATAAAATAATACCATAGTCTCAAAATAAAAAATAGCTATATGGCAGTACATAAATAAATAAACTATATAGTCTCAAAAAGTGAACTACGAACATCAAAACTCGCATCAATTTAAACTATGAACACCAGTTCATAGAGAATAATTAACTATCGATCGTTAACAAGCATGTGATCATCAATAGTCCTATCTGGATCATACAGAGCGGCAGCTGGATCCAGGTAACGCTGAACATAAGAAACAACAATCCGGTATCTACTATTTTTTTCTTTGTGGCAATGATGGACATAATAGGGATGATGATTCCTCTATTTTTCTTTTCATACTATTGTTTCCTTTAATGAGACTAGGAATCATGAAGAAACTGAAGAGGAAAAGAGAGAATGTCATTGGAAAGAATAGGAGTACCTGAAGAAGAGAAGACCTTGGAAATCCTTGAGGAGAAGAGTCATAGATCTAGGATTTGAAGAGCACGAAGGTTTTGATGGTGACACAATAAAAAAAACAACGATTTTGCGTATCTGTACGAAATATATAAAAAAAACCCTAAAGCTAGTTGGGTCATAATTAAAGAGTAGGTCCAGATTTTTGCAACATTATGGAAACAAAGGGACTAATTTTATTCCGAGTTTGGCCCCAGACCGAGTTTTAGTCCGAATTTGGTTCCTAAGTTTTTAGAACAAAATAATATTTTCCACCCTTAATATAATCTGTTTGTAAAGTGTTGATCTCTTTGGTTTAGCTGTGGGGGTCAATTTCCAGCTAGTGATGGTACGAAGACACTTAAACATTGTTTCGCTTTCAACTATTTACACCGTATGACAAAAAGACCCTTTCGGCATGTCAAAATAATTTTGACTTTAATAAAGTATAAATTTTAAAGAATAAGTGAAGTATTATTATGCAGCATCAAGATCTAGAATACCCAATTCTCGATGAATGAAATTGAAATGGTCTTCGGCTAGGGATTTAGTACAGATATGTGCTATTTGATATTCTGTGTCAACAAATAATAGATCAATATCCTCATGTAATTGATGATTACACAAAAAATAATGTCTAATCACTAGAAGAAAATATGACTTTTGCTGATGGTTTTTTCTGTCACCAAAGGATATAGTTGACGGTTTCCTTTCTGTCAACTAGGCCAGTGTCAGCAAAAGTCTCAACTTTATTTAACGTTGTCGGAGTGACTTAAGTTGACATATTTTAGCCGTCAACTAAATCCTTTTTTTTACCGTCAATATAGGTGCATACTTTTCCTGACTGTGGCCTAGCTGACGGTTAATGACCGTCAACATAAGTTATTTTTGTTAACATTTTTCAGCCGTCAAGAAATCATGTTTATCATTCCCACTTACGTTGCCGGTTCCAATTTAGGTTACCAGATCCACGCAAAATATTAATTCCAGAAACGCATAATATAAATTCTAGAAACTCTCACAAACATCAAATAACTTATAATACACATATTTCATATTAACAAAAACAAACATGTTTGTACAATATTCAACCCGTACTTTTGTATAATAATCAACAAAAAAACTTGTTCATAGAACACCGGTACGTTATACCAACCCTATTTCATTCACTTAACTGCCATAATACAACAAAATACCATTAACCGAAGCCTTCAGCTTCACAAACACAAAATACTCGAAACCGAAGCCCGCAGCTTCACAAACCAACATTCATCGAATCCCTGTAGCTAACTAAAAATACATTGTTAGCTTCACAAACCATCATTGTGGTATAAGGCCCTATTTAGTAGTGAAGTATCAGAGCTTAGTAGTGAAGTATCACAGCATTGTCTTTAACATTTTTCAGGTCTGATACTATCATAATTAGTGGCTTAGTAGTATCAAAGTATCAGAGCTAATACATAAGTATCAGCAAGTATCCTGAACACAAGCATCCTGAGCACGAGTATCAGGGCTAATACTAGTAGTGGCTTAGTATCATGAGTATCAATATTAGCAAGTATCCTGAACACAAAATTAAGGGCATTAATGATACTTCACTACTAAATAGTATCCTTATATTCGGTAATGCATAAATATACAACACATAATAACTGCAAATCCTAGATAAAGTCCAAAAATTACCTTTAGGAATGGCTAGGTTAAGAACGGTGACATATGATCCATCCACGCAATACAAACTTCATTAATATCGTAAAAGTTGTACCCACTCTTCTTATTATATTGTTTTTAAATAGAAAGAAAAGGAAACATAAGTGATCGTAATATATTTTAAACACACATTTTGATTAAGAACATCACCTTGGGATTAAGCAAGCTTGGATCATTTGTGATCTCTTTCATATATCTTATCATGTAACCACATTTGATAACACCAATTTGTTCTGGTACCTATGCATAGAAAAACAAAGTCCTTATAAACTTGTTCATTTCTTTTATATATATATATATATATATATATATATATATATATATATATATATATATATATATATATAAAATAATATATATATATATATATATATATATATTTTAATATATATATACATATATATATATATATATATATATATATATATATAAATATATATATATATATATATATATATATATATATATATATATATTAACGAGAGAAATATATTGTACCTTAATTTATAACCAATTTAATTAAAGTTTTTAACTTGGTTTCCACATTCAGCATGATACATCCGAAGCCCACTATAAAAATTAAAGTGGACAACATTATTTGTCATTATTATAGCATATAACATTGACTATAGTTGTGCGAAGATTTGGGACATATATATTCATGTATACCTTGTTATAATTTGTTTAAGGTCCTCGCATATGTGATACCCCCCAGAGAATCCAAGTAGTACGCTTTCATTAGTACAATATCAATGACAACCAAAACCTAATGATCTTTGTAACACCATATAACACAAGATATATACAAGTTAAGGTATCAGAGTTAGAGGGTCTATTAGGATCAATTATAGTGTATATTAAGTAGGATAGTGTAGTGGCCAGAGTGTGTGTGAGTGTTAATATAGTTTGTTAAGTAGGATAGTATAGTAGCCAGAGTGTTGAGTGTGTTTGTGAGTATATAGAAAAATTCTGGATTTACTTTATAAAAGAAAAAAAAAGAGTAAGAAATCTAATACCTTGGGTTGTATGGCATGAAATTCCATATTTCAGACCGTTACAAATATCTCTTGCTCTTGCATCCCGTGATGCAAAATGTCTTTTAACCCAGAAGTGGATACTTTTCTTGGGTCGATAAATGAAACATTTTTATTAGTGTTTAGGTCCTTTAAACGACAGTACAATGACCTAGAGTTTGTAGATAAGTTAACTCAACTTTTCAAATTATTTTTATACCTAATGTATATCTGAATTCGACTTGTTGGGAGAGGATGCATGTTAACGAAACAGTCAATATTCTCTTGGAGAAGACAAGTAAGTATTGGAGTACCAAACAAGTCAATATCATATGGAACCCGAGATTTGTTCACTTATCAACTTTTGTGCCAGGATAGCAAAGTATTCCATTCAGGTGGATTCTTAAAGGGCCTTGTAAATCTTGTATAAGCTCTTGTAGGTGATTTGACTTTAGTTGGTGTCTTCTCTTTTCTTGGTATCTTCTTCTTCAGCACATTGGATTCCTAAAAAATTAACACAAGTTCAAAATGACAAAACATGACAAAAGTAAGCATGTACTCATTAAAAAAAAGTGACAACCTTTCCTATACTCTTCTTGTATTCAGATTTTTCTGCATGAACCATAACTTTATTACTTTTCAAAAGGGACTGTGCATTTACAACCTTATCAAAAAAGTTTGAAAATGTTGGCATTTAAATTCCTAATGCTAGATAAGGGGATAAAATTAGACCTTTTTCATAACACTCAGCCTCTGCATTCCTTCAAAAGCTGAACTCAGTGCATTCATGGGAGGGATTGGAGGAATTAAGGATCTGGTTACCAAAAAGTTGAAACCAGTATCGAATATTGGTGTACCATAGTTACCTTATGTCAGTAACTTACTTATCATCTTGTTTTCCTTCTCAATCTCCTCAAGCATCTTTTGTTTCTCCTCCTTCCAACCAATTAGAGCTTTAGGAGTGTGGAAATAAGAGCTTGGGATGACATATTTAACCATGGGCATAACACGACCACTGTGCTCAGGATTCTCCCTTGCATGACACAGAGCATCACGATTCACTGGAATAGACAACTCGCCACAAGAAAGTTTTTTTTAACATCATCCTATAAAAATATAGAATTTATATTAGCATCTTAATATGAAGTGCATAATGTTATGATAAAAATATAGAATTTATGTTAGTATCTTAAAAGAATGTTATGAAAATAAACTAAAGTTGAAACTTTCTTACAATCTTATCTACCATTGCTTGCGTAGCTGGATCATAAACTAACAAATGAGAATCATCTTCTTCATCATGTTCATTAGCATCCCATGTAGACTTTCTTTTTTTTCCAAGATAGCTTCCAAAAAAGGTAGCTGTCTACTTCCTCCTCAGTATATGTTGCATCCTTCTTCTGTTTTTATGATAGAAATGAACATAAGTGAGTGTACATATCTGCATTGTATCCATCACTTATTTCAAAGAGTTGTTTCAAAGTTCAGATTAGTTATAATTTCTTCTTTTAAACCCATATAGCCTTTTCTGCCTAGCCTATGGTTGTACACATGTCTGTCTTTCATATTTGATAGCTCTATGCGAAGCTTCTAAAATCATAAGTAACAACATATGAAGTAGAAAAGTTAATTAAATTCTCGAGACCAATACCAGAAAGTCCTTATATAGGCGATGGAAAGTACTTTTCCAGCATGCATCATGTGACTGTTTGCTATTACAAGGTATTTAGAAACTTTTTGTATTGAACAAATGAACATAGAAAAACTTGGATCCTCGATGGCATCTTTCGAGTACACTTTTGTTATTATCGGGGGATGAGCGGCGATGGAGGGTTGATTCTTTACTCCGATAACGATCTGACAACGATCAGAAAATGAATGCAAGTCTTCGACTGGATAATGATTCAGCTCTCCTGAAGTAAGCTCTTGACTCTCTGAATGTCTGATATAATTCAGGGGTGTTGAATGAAGGAATGATCCTTCTATTTATTGGTGGTGGAATGATCTATTCATGCGTACATATGCGATACACGTATGGAAATTTTGCACGTTGGAATGCTACACACATGACTTTGTTGGGCACAGGGGTGCTACGTCCGGGAAGCTCAAACTGAATATGGTGTAACTGTATTTTTAGGCTGTAGATGAGCTGACACATGGCAGTTATTGAAATTTGTTTGTTGCTGAGATCTTGGGTGGTCGGCACCCATTCATAAGCAAAACTGAGTTAATGATACGTGACACATGTACGTCACTTCAAAGATCTTAATTTGTTAAGAAAAAGTATATTTGATGCGACTGGGAGATCCGACGCATGAAAAAGTCTGGGTACATGTAAGGAAGTAGTTGGCTACGTGGCGAAGCATAGTTGTAACCGACAAAACAAGTAATGATTATGCTAACGTCGACGTCTCTTTGTTTTTTGCAAAAACTATCAACTTTTTAGTTCATGAGACGCATGTGTGCTGACATCTGACTTAATTAGTAAATGCTTGATGGGTGAAAAGCTTTTGTGTAGGCATATCGCCTGTAGGGTGCATGTACCATGGAGTGCATTAGTTATAAGGTGCATAAAACTAAGAAGCGCAACAGTTGTTGAGCGTATCATCTTTGGTCAATATTGTTGAGATTTTCGAGGCTTGAGATAAATAAGTTTGACTTGGTTGAAATCAAGGTGGCAGATTCAATGCCATTAATGCTAGGTTTATCGTATTAAATTCGGGGAGGTTGCCACTTGGCACATGGGTTTTGACTATACTTTTCCTATAAATAGAAGCGTTTATAGATAAGAGAGTTTGCCTGTTCTTATTCCACACAACTTCTCAAAGAGAATGAACTTATCCTCTTTTTTGGCAAGTTCGTATGTTGTGGGTTATAGATTTCCTCGTTCAAAGAAGCTTCACTTTGACGATAAACTCCTACAGATAACTGAGATACGTCGAGTTAACTACAGACATAGCAGTTCGTGCTCGTATTCCTTACTAGAAGTATTCTTCTTCGAAACAATACTAAGTATCAAAATATTAAGTTCGGGTTTGGACTGATTGCCAAACCAGATTCTGCTCAATAACTACTTCGGGTGGGGATACACCCGTATTGAGATGAGGAATTGATGCGCTCCTTAGGAGGTAGTGATTCGCTCATGGCGAGAAAGTAATTCGCTCGTAACGAGGAAGAGATGCGCCTATGCTGAGATGTCAAAGTGATGTGCCTATCCATAAATTTTTAGAATAGGCTATAGTAGACTTTCTATATAAAAATCCATGTAATAGATTTTTAGTGATTAAGCAAAAAGTCTTCTTTTCATGCACTTTTATATACTGTCTTTTGTGATGCGCCGACGTTACTATGTGTCTTAGGTGCATATTTTGTGGTGCATAGGAACTTGGCCTTTCGGGCGCATGATTTTTCATGATTCTATAAGACCCCCTTCAACGTTTTCAAAACTTAGACAAGTTTTAAAATACTTTGAATAAGAAGCATGGGTAGTAGAACTTTTAGGCGCATGATCTCCTTGGGCGCATGGTTATCTTTGTGCATGACCACGTCGTCGCATATGTTGATGATCACGCTTGGATTCTCGTGTCAGATCAATGATATATTTTTGAAGATTTGCTGCTGCCTCTTTACAAACTTTGAAGCGTTGGCTGTTGACGTCACGCCTTATCGGTCACGCACTTCCCAAGCCTATAAATAGGCGCTTGGGTAGAAGAAAGAGACTCTTCTGCTCTCATCTTTAAGTTTTTTTTCCTTAGAGTTCTTTTCTCTTTCGAAAAACCCTAGTTTCTTTTTAGCAATGGACCCCAAAGCTCATCGTGCTGCTGCTATCAAGGGCAAAAGTAAGGGCAAGAAGCCCATTGCAGTCGACACCGATGAACCCGATGTCTTAGACACTACTCATCCTGATGCTCATAGGGAAGTAATCAGTGAGTAGCCGCTGTTTGCCATTGATTATCGTAGGACAGAACAGTTTTATAGGAGGACTGAACTTTGACTCACAATTACAAACTCGTTTGTACAAAAGAGAGCCTAGGAACAAAACCTAAGAAAAGCAATCTAAGTACAATTATTTATTTTAAATTCTGGGGGGTGACAGAAGAGGCTCGGGAAAGTGCTATCAACTCTGCCTTACTCCTTGGACGATCGAACGCAACCTCGGCTCCGGTGAAGAAATGCTCTCTCTCTGCCCGGGTGTGTGCATATCTCTCTGTGTGTGTGTGCAAGGGAATAGCACCTTATTATTTATAAGAATTCATGAGTAATGGGGTGTACAGCCACATGGCTAATTTTGGGCCACATTCTTGTAACTGTGCCTCGAGAAGTGGACAGCTGGGGATTAGTTAAGATTGATCATGATCTGTTTGTTGCATTAAATCCAAACTGTTAAGACTTGGTCAATTTCTGCCACCTGTCTCAACTGCTACTCTGTGGCGAACCGCATGAATGATGCATCCTGGCTGAGCCGCATGAAGGACTGTCCCATAGTCGAGCCGCATGAAGAGTGTCTCATGACCGGGCCGCATGAAGGTCGAGCCGCATGAAGAGTGTCTCATGAACGGGCCGCATGAGGGTCGTCTCATAACTTAACCGCATGAAGGGCGTCTTATAATCGGGCCGCATGAAGGTCATTTAATAACCGAGCCGCATGAAGGACGTCTCATAACCGTACCGCATGAGAGTTGTCCTATAACTGAGCCACATGAGAGTTGTTTCATGACTGAGCCGCATGAAGGTCTCATAGGCGATCCGCATAAAGAATCTTCTTTGGAATTGTGGACTGTGCCGGATATCATGATGATTTTCTCGTCTTTTTAGAAGCATGTCACATCTTGTCTTTATGTCAGAGCCATCATCTCTGTCAGAGCTGTCGTTTTTATGTCAGAGTAATTATGGCCAGTTGCTTAGGCTGTTTTCGAACCGCATAAGGCTTCCTGCTATTTTTAGGCCGCATGAAGTTTTCTGAGCCGCATGAAGCTCCCAAGAATTTTGAGCCGCATGAAACTCTCCAGGTTTTGAGCTGCATGAAGTTTCATGTTGATTTTGGGCCGCATAGAAATTTCTATTCTTTTTCATGCTTCTATAAGACCTCCTTCAAAGTTTTCAATTTGTAAAATTGAAATACTTTTAATAAGAAGCATGGGTATGTCCGCATAAGCTCTTTATGCCGCATAGGCTTCTCTCTGGCCGCATACTGGTTTCGTGCCACGTGGGCATCCCATTACTTCGGCATTAATTACCTTAGATTTGCTATGATGATTTGGAGCCGTCTTTTGCATGAAAGGGGATAGAATCCCAAGAGTCGCCTTTATCCCTTAGGCAGCACAAAATCCGAAGCGGTCTCTATCGATTTACACGCCTCTGCCACCCTATAAGTACGAGTAGTTTTGAGAAGAGAGGTTCTTTCTTCCCTTCTTCCAACTTTTCATTGGCCTAGTCGCCGTCTTCTCTTCTCTCGATCATCGATGGCTCCCAAGGCATCTTCCAGTGCTGCAGCGAAGGGCAAAGGACTTGCCTCCTCGTCGAACATGGCGAGTTCGATTCACCCCGACGTTCATCCTCCTATTAATGGTAAAAGCGTTGGAAAGAAACTGCATGAGTCCAAACCCTAACCACAATGGCTATGTCGTATGTTTTATGCGCGGGCTTTTCTCTGTTATGCCTCGGCATAGTTGATGCTTTTTTTCGTCTTCACTGAACTGTTCAAGTTCTGTGTGATGAATCCGCATAAGCTGTGCCGTATGGGCCGCATGAACGCCTAACGACTGAGCCGCATAGGGTATGCTTCATGTCCGAGACGTATGAGAGATGTCTCATGACTGAGCCGCATGAGAGTTACTTCATGACCGAGCCGCATGAGAGACGTCTTATGACCAAGCCGCATGAGAGACGTCTCACGACCGAGCCGTATGAGAAACGTCTCATGACCGCATAAGCACCTTATGAACTGGGCCGCATGAAGACCCACCTAAAAGAGCCGCATAAGCTCAGAAAACATTAAGTGGTTTTCTCTGGCTATCTTCTGACTTCTTTCTTTTTCTCTTTTCGGTGAAGTTGCCGATCAATCCTTCGGGGGAGATTTTGGTAGGTCAAGCTCAATCTGCTGTGGGTATGAGGTTCGACCATGTGGTCGATTATGTGTCAGCCCAAATCACTAAAGATCAATCTGAGGACAGGCTGAGGGATATCAGAAACCAATCCTTCTTCTTTCTCTTGGGCATGATGAACTCGAGGAAATTAGGGGGTACACATCTGAAACCCGCGTTCCTCTTTGGAGATGCCCTAACTGTAAAGAACTCTAGTGTTCTAGATTTATCTGAAAGTTAGAGTTTTTCTTCCAACGGGATGGCGATTCATATTCCTCAGATGGAACGTCATTTTCCGCTGTCCTGGTTTAATATGCTGTCCATCGATAGAAAAATCGTGGACTCCCTAACCCTGAGCCAGCAGGGGATGTTCGTGGGTGATATTCACTATAATAAAACATCAAGGTCGGTAGTTTCAAGCAAGATACCGATCAGCTGTTTGTGATGGGGTTGGCCCTGGGCAGTTTCATAAACGTGCATGGTCCCAACTTCCGGTTCTCCCAAGCTGATACTTTCATGAACCAGATTGCACAAAAGGGGTCCTACCCTACTGGTCGGCTGTCGCTGCTGAACTGGATGAACCCCACCCCTTCATGGATCAACTTGACTTTGTGGATCTTACGGACATATAAGGAACTCCTGCTCGAGATTGGTCTTTATCATGCCATACGGGGCACTTGTTATGGTCTGCCCATAAACAAGAAGCTGTTCATGGCTCTTCTTGAGATGTACAACCGTCACACGGGGACCTTCTTTACACCTGTAGGGGAGATGGGACTCGCTCTCCACGAGATGCATGAAGTCTCCAAGCTGTCCTGGGGAGATAAAGTTTTTGAGGCGTATACCCCTACGAATAAAGAATTCGAAGTATTGGAGCGACAGTTCCCGAGTTTTGTGGGTGTTTACCAGGAACTGCTATGTCACCATAGCACGTGCCAACAGATGTCGAAGAAGAAAAACGATAGCTCGGAAGGGAACCTTCCTCACACCAAGACCTGGCTCAGTTACCTTTTGAGCTAGGCGCCTCAGGCCAGGTTTTTCCCCGAAGTCCTCGAACCCGGAAGGAGGTGCAGAACCAGGTGTTGACTGCCAAGAGGGTGAAAACCACGGGTGACAGATTTGGGAGCCAATCTGACACCTTTAATTACTTTTATCAAGATACCCAGAAGATGTCTGATAAGGCTCTTCTGGTGGGATTTCTGATGGTGTGGCTGCAGAACTGTGTAGTTTCGGGAGGGGCTGGTGCTATTAAGAGAATCAGTCATAACCTGATCCTTCTCGCGGTGAAGCTAGTCTTTGGGGCCAGACTAGCTCTACTCCCCGCCATGGTATGCAGCATATATCGTAGCCTCCGTGCCTTCTCGTGCAAAGTCATTGCTCGCGATACGACAAAGGATTTTGAACGAATCGAGCTTCCCTATCATTATCTGATGGGGTGGCTGTTGATGCATTGCCCGTCTTTGATGAGGCCTGGCCGAGAGGATGACGTGACTTCTGATGATGCCTTCATCTTCCAGTACTGACGTATGCCTTGGGAGTACACTACCATGCCAGCCTGTCGGATGGCGCTGGCGCGAGTGGACAGATAATCCTTCTTCGTGTCTATTTTTCATTTTACTGACGAAGAAGTAAGAGACGTACATCTTGATGGTGCTGCATCTCCCCAATTCTTGTCCGAAAAGATGCTCCTCTGGTTACAGAATATTCTTCCTGCACATCTGGTGTATCACAACTGTAATTCCGTCTTTTTGGAGCCTTACTTACCTAGTCGATTCTCCCGACAATTTGGGTACAGTCAAACATTGTTGGCCAATCCCAACTCCTGCCTGGGTTTTGAGGGTAGCATTCTAGACGGCATCCGGGCTTGGCACTATTATAGCGCGGTTCACACCCGTGCCAGCTACTTCGTTCCCGATGCTAGAGAGTCGGGACACATTTTGTACATGGCGACCTTATACCATGTTATGGTGAATAAGCCCCCAAGAGATTTTGACCCAAGTACCAGATTCATTATTGGTATTGGCTTGGAAGAGAAGCCAAGGACCAAGAAGGGGAGGACAGTTGATGTGTCTGACTCGGAGTCTATCAACGTGGACGAAGAGGATGACCCTGATAACTTGCCTCTTCCTGCAGACGATTCGGTGGCAGATCTGCCCCCAGCTGGGCCTAGTCTTTCACAAAAATGAAGCAGGCGTGAATCCTCTGCTGGCGGCATAACTTACTCCCGAAAACGGGCCGCGGTCAAGCCTCGTGGGTCGAGCATTAGGGAGAGAAGTGAGGACGTCAAAGCCGTTTCGGAGGTGAATCGAGTTACAACCATCTTTTTAGTTCTTCCTTTCTGAAATATAATCTGATCATTTTTCTTTTCTTTGTAGGCGTCAGAAGAAGTGAACTCTCCAGAGCCGGCTACCACCTCAGAGGTTGACCCGGCTATAGCTGCCTTAATTGGTGCTATGACTAACGAGCTTACTTCCACCACGGTCGTCCCGGCGATGGCTGAGGTTCCTCCTGCTGCTGACATCTCAACCCGGGGTGATATAGGCTCTACTGAACAAGTCCCCGAGGTTGCTGAACCTCAGCCAGTTGATACTGATCCAGTTGTACCAACCTTTAGGGCAGCTAGGGCAGAGGAGACAGATGCAAGTGGTTCAGGTGTCGCCGTTGAGGAGGATACGATGGCTGTGAGGGAGCCTCAGCTTCAGCGACCCTCCGCTGGTAAGCTATGTCATATCTTGACTAGTGAGGAGGTTCATTTGCTCTATCTTCATATCCTTCGGATTAAGTTGATCGATGGTTGCTCCGGACATACAGGTCCTGCTCCTTCACTGTCGACGACGGACATCATCGGGGAAGAAGTCACCAGAGGGGATCTAGTGGAAGAAAGTATGCCTCCTTCTCCAACTCATATTGAGGGACCTCCTACCAGATCGAGTTTAGGAGGACAAGTAGTGGAACTGCCGGGGCGGGGAGAAATGGTCCTTGCACCATCCTCGGTTAATGTAACTCTATCACCGGAGGTTGACCTTTCTGCATTACCCAGTCTTCGAATCCTTCGGGTTGCGGAGGGGGAGATGACTGCTATTCAGGCGTCCTATCCCTCGGAACTTGTATCTTTAGTGATAGGGGCATCAAGTTCTGGTGCATCTTCTTCACAACCGTCTTCAACTCTGCCAGCTACTCTTCCGTTGACACCGTCTTCTTCGGAAGTTCTGGATGAATCGTCGAAGGACGTGATTGATAGTTTTTACCGCCATATGAAACGAGGGGTCAAAGCTGCCCGGGAGAGGGGGACATCTTTTGTATTGGCTCGTCAATGTGCCCGCGGTCAGATTGAACTCCTCAGAACACTCCCCAGCGGGACAGGGATGGTCGAGCTCATGGAGCCCAAATTAGTAGAAGCTGATCAGCTCGTGGCTTAGTTTCAAGGACTGCGGCAAGTCAATATGTCTTTAGTAATAGATCAAGAGCGCGCCTTCCTTATAACTGCCATGGAAAAGGTAAGGACGGTACGGGATACGTCCAAGCCTACTCTAGTGAAGGACCTTCAAGATCTGTCTCTGAAGTACGATCAACTAAGCCGCAGAGGAGAGGACTGTATCACTCGAGAAGAGGCCGCATCTCGTGGGATAGCCGATACAAACGAGCAGATCCTTCAGCTTCAGAGGAAATTGGCTTCTTTAGAATCTGAGCTCCAGGCTTCCCACAAAGATAAGGAGCTAATTTTTCGGGAGACCGACTAGGTCACCCGAACCTCTGCTGCCTTGGAGCGTGCACTGAAGAAACTTGACGACGGTTGGCAGACACATGCGCATTTGGAGGATGCAGAGAAGTTGACTCAAGAGGCTGAGCGCCGGGCCACACAAAGGATTGGGCGATCGACGACCAAGCTGAGGACCGTCTCAGAGAACTGTGCGTCGCCGAGCCGTGATCGGATTTTTCTTTCTTTTATTATTATATCCCTCTATTTTTTTAATAGGGACTTGGTCCCAGGAAAATGTAGAACCTTTGATTTTAAATGAATAAATATGTATTTGTATAGTATTTTTGGTGTTACGGTACTTGTCCCACTGGGGGACTTTCTGTGGACCTATTACCCTTGGTATACCTTGGTTTTAGGTATGGATAATAAGCTTGATAGAGATACCTAGAACGACTCCGTGGTAAGGTGGACGTGGAAGTTCTTGGTATTGGACGAAAGAATGCCATGGAACAACTGGGCTCCAGAGGCATGTGATGGTGAGAAAAGAGGCGCATGTACTAGAGGACCTAGTACAACATTTGTGGTCAGCTGCGGACATTTTGTGGTCAACTGTAGACATTTGTGGTCAACTGTGGACATTTGTGGGCCTATTACCCTTAGCGTACCCTGGTTTTAGGTACGGATAATAAGTCGAGAGAAAACCAACATACTTACTCAGAGGTAATGAGGACGTGGTAAATATGAGGGTTTTACAATGGAGTCTTCCTGCTTAGAGGTAATGAGAACGTGGCAGGAGTGGACTCAACGAAGGGTATATAGAACAACTCAGAGGTAATATAGACGTGGAAGTTCTATGTAGGAGGTGATTTGTTTGTAACGGAAGAGAAACAACTCGGAGGTAATATGAGCGTGGTTGTTTCGGGAAATTCTGTGGACCTGTTACCCTTTTTTATGCACTGAAAGCGCGGGTAATAGATTCTGAGGAAAATGTTCTTCTAAGGAGAAAGTTCAGAGGTATGATCATACATGACTTACTACCCAGAAGATGCGATATGAATTCATTTGGGGTATCCGAAGTGTAAGTTCAGCGGTACCGAACACTACAAGAATATGGGCTTTTCTTGATGGTGATTCTCCGTCAAGAAATGGGTATCTTGACGGTTGCAGATCCGTCAACTAGGCCAGAGTCAAGAAAAGTCCCCCTTTTCTTGACGGTCCCTAACATGGCTTTTTTTGACGTTTTTTTGCCGTTATTTTATGTAGTTTTCTTGACTATTTTTAGCCGTCAAGATAGCTCTTTTTAGGAACCGTCAACATAGGCAAAATCTTTTCTTGACTCCGGCCTAGTTGACGGCTATTTGCCGTCAAGAAAAGCACTTCTGCAGCAGGATTGAGTTAATTGTTGACGTTTTATAACTGTCAAGAGAAGCTGAAATCAAAATTCTATTTATAATTATATATAATGAATCAAACACACGCATAATATCAATAATCTAGAATATTTAATACATAAAATAACTATAAAATCCAATTTTTATATTAACAAACTGTATATTGTTCATACACCACAAACTTTCAATACACGTCCAACCACAAACACTCAAAACTTGTCCAACCACAAACATATACAACCAAAGTAATGTAGTTTCCATACATCTTAAATGACGGCAAGGCCATGGCTTTCTTCTTCTTGTTCTCCTTGTACATCCCCTACAGCATCGAGCCTAGCAACTATCAAGATTCCTCCAAGAATACTGCAATATCAAATATTACATTAATAAAAGTACTAAGTCTGAGAAAGGTAAGTTGCTGATAAGTTGACATACAAATCTACAGAGAGGCATGAAAGTAAATGCCTAGTAGTGGTTAGGGGAAACATACAACACAATAAACTTCCTTGCTCAAGTGTAATATTAACAACTATAACAATATCGAATGCATTAAAGTAAATATTTGAGTTCCACATAGAAAGAATAACTAAACCATATGCACACTATCGAATGCATTAAAGTAAACATTTGAGTTCCACTATATCAACATTAGAAATGTGAATTTTCTAAATTCCTGTGTAAGCCAAGTAATATGGCAAAAAAGACAAAGTCAAAGATTGAAAGCCAGCAACATATGTATCAAAGATTGAAAGCCAAGTAATATGGTAAACATTTGAGTTCCACTATATCAACTTTAGCTCAATTACAAAGTCAAAAAACCCAACAACATATGTATCAAAGATTGAAAGCCAAGTAATATGGCAAAAATGACCAAATGTCTATTGCCAAAGCAAAATTACGCAACTTTTCTTCCTCATTATATCCCCAGTGAAACAACCGAACTAAAAAATCGATCTTCAGAAAACAAACCCAAAATTGATACCCAAAAAATAATACTGACATATAGAGGTTGAGCAATATATAGAGGCTGACTCTATTACAGGAAGAATACAGAGAACTTTATTTGGAATCTTTGTAAGCTCCATACATATAGAACTATGTACCTGATACAAAATAATAGTTCAGGCGAAATGAATTAAAGCATAAAAGAGATGAAGCAAAAAGTCACAAAAATAGGCACCATGTAGCAAATTCATGTGGTAAGAGGCAGTATAGGTATGGTGCAACATTGTATTTTCCAGAAATGTAATATGAATTTATTTCTGTAAGTCCACTTATTATTCCTTTATCTCAAGTAATAACTATTGCCCCTTTGCAGCTCAAAGCAGTAAATATTTGCATTTAGACATAAATATACATGTCAAGCACAAAGCTTATGGGCTTTAAAATCTGCAAACAAAAAGATTTCAAAGTAAATGTAAAAAAATCCTTTCTACTTTTCTAAGTGATTGGAGCACCCTAGTCCACCTTTCTAAACTAAAAGAAAATCAATTACTTACCTTACAGGGGACTCAATGATATTTACACTAAGGGGATGTTTGGATATTTGAATTAAATTTACTTAGGTACATGGGTGTTATATGTCTTTCTTAAGAAGAGAGAGAGAGAGAGAGAGAGAGAGAGAGAGAGAGAGAGAGAGAGAGAGATTCTGTTTTCACAAGATGTCCAATGTGAAATGAAGTAAAGTCATATTTATTAGGTTTGGCCTATTAAATTTTTTATTTTCATTCTGGGGTTATTCCACTTAAGTTTCTGCAGTGAAAATAACTCCAAAATCTACTTCTGAACATATCAAAGTAATGGCAAGTTTGTAGCTTTAATCTGGCGATACTTAGTAGTCAACAGGCTCTAACTAGGATTTACTGATGAATTGGCTTATCCTCAGGAAGATATATAATACATTCTAGACACTAAAGGATTATGTCAGGTACAGGCTTTGCTTCATTATGCACACCCATAAGACTACATTTGACTTTAGATATACTTTCTGAGATGAAGTTATCATTTGGACTTGATTTGAAAAGATAACCAAATGAAGCAGTTTTTCAATAAAGATATAACATTTCAACTACATATGTATCTTTGAATGTGTCCAATTAACCAATTGAGCTTTCAGGTATCCTTTAAAACTAAACTATTGGTGTGTCCAACTAACCAATTGAACTTTCAGGTATCCAATTAACCAATTGAGCTTTCAGTGTAAAGTTCTGGTCTTCAACAAACCTCCTCTTACCATGTCAAATTCAAAACTAAACTATTGGTTTTCTAGCTGATGACAACTTGTCAAACAAGCGATAAAGAGATGATGTACTACAGAAATCAAGTTAATATTCCAGTTCGTGCATGCATGATAAGGATATTACAGTATGAGTAAATGTAAAGCATCAAAGTTAATATTCCAGTTCAATGCTTGTCAAACAAAAGGCGGCATATACATAATTTATTACTCTCACGTAAACCAATACTACAATTAATGGTGTGAACCAACATTTTATGGCTGTTGTTGATTCCTAACATTGGGTTCCTAATTACTAGCTGTAGGCCTCAAAAATAATAGTCACGCTGAGTTGATCAGAACTGAGTCTCAAAGTCACGCAGAAGTGATCAGGACAAATGTTTAAAAATCACGCTAGTGACAGCTCATCATTTGTCAGAAATTTCATCATGACTGACAGCACGACAGTCGAAGAATGTCTCCTCGTATGCTACGTATTCACAGAACTCGAGAGATCACAGCCGACTATTGCGTGATTTCGAAATCTTCTTCAACAAGACTCAGCCTTCATCAAGTTGGCGTACCAAAAGAGCTTCTTGTCATTTAATGCGACTGACAAAAGTAATCACTGTCAGAGATTTTGTGTCAGTCAAGGCACGTCAGATCAAGACAGCTGGCAGTCCTACCTCAATCGAACGTGGATTATGTTCCTTCCCAAAGTCTGCGTATATTTTGAGCTTTCTGTCTCAAGTTTGCGTGGATTATGAAGTTTCCTTCCTTAAGTCTGCGTGGATTTTGAAGCTTTTTGCCTTAAGTCTGCGTGGATTCTGAAGCTTCTTGCCCCAAGTTTGCGTAGATTTTGAAGCTTTCTGCCCCGAGTCTGCGTGGATTTCGTCTTCAACAAGTCTGCGTGGATTTCATCAAATTGGAGTACGTGGCTGCCATGCCACTGATCTCTCACCTGCGTGTCCTGTAACTTGCACACGACTCATGCATGATTGCCATGTGTCCAACAGTTACAGGCCACGTCTAGTAACTGCTCACAACCTTGCGTATGTTAAATCCTGCGTGATTTTCAACTAGGCACAGGCTGTGAAGACAGTTATCTTTTCAGTTATTTTTGACTCTATAAATAGAGTTCTTTTTCTCATTCATGGTACAGATACATAGTTATCTAACTTACTGTCAAAATTTTGAGAGCTTTTCTTCTTCGCATAGTCTAAGGGATAAAGCGATCGTCTTCTAGATCGGATTCCTACAGTTGTAATTTTCCCAGATACACAATAAATAAAGTGAGTTTATTTATGGAAAACAAATTGGCAACTCTACTGGGGAAAACCATCTCTTCTTCTGAGATGGCAACAACTCAATGCGATACTTCGTCAATCGGCTCGACCAAGAAGGTGATGACGATCCAATTCGATCAATTCGCCTACGAAGAAATGCAGTGGGCTAAGAGTGGCAAGCCCACTTCAGCCTCCATCATCACTGCCAAGTCGAAGGGACACTCTGTCTATGTCCCTAAGATTCAGTTGGCAGCCAATGGTGAAGTCTCTGCCACAGTGTCTACTCCTAACACTGGCAAAGACTCTACTGCAAGCTCGCACACTCTTGTGCGCTCGAAGATGACAGCATTCAAAAGTCATGCTGACAGTACTGGCTCCTTAGCCAAGTCTGTTCCAGCGTGCAATCTCACATCCAAAAGTCACGCTGACAGTATTGGCTCCTTAGCCAAATCTGTTCCAGCGTGCAAATTCAATCCCAAAAGTTACGCTGACAGTATTGGCTCCTTAGCCAAATCTGTTCCAGCGTGCAAATTCAATCCCAAAAGTCACGCTAACAATACTGGCTCTTTAGCCAAATCTGTTCCAGCGTGTATTTCCAAAGTCAAGAAACACGCCGACAGCACTGGCTCATTAGCCAAATCTGTTCCAGCGTGTATTTCCAAAATCAAAAATTATACTGACAGTACTGGCTCCTTAGCCAAATCTGTTCCAGCGTGTAATTCTAAAATCAAAAGTCACGCTGACAGCACTGGTTTTTTAACCAAGCCTGTTTCAGCGTGTACATCATCTAAGAAGAATAGCTCTTTAGCTATCTCTTCCTCTTTGCCAAGTTCTACTAGAACTGGGGGTGGTCTTCTACACAAAGTCCCTTCGAAAAGAGATAACCCTTTAGTTGTTTCTTCTACTCCTGTAGTTTTTTCTTCAGGAACAGCTTTGACTGACAATTTTGTTAGTCAAAGAAAAGAAGATGGTCTTTTGACTACTCTTCCTTTTGGACATTCTATGTCTCAAAACTTGAATAAGTCTAAGAAGAAACATTCTGTAATGTCTTCTTTTACGACTTCTTCAAATTGGGCACAGAATTTGTCTATGAAAGAGGGTCTGTTACCAACTCCTAAACAAGGGGGTGGTTCAACTCTTCCTTCTCTGCTAATATCCAGATCAATGGAAGGAAAACTCCAAGTTTCCAAAACCAATGTGTTACCTCAAACTGATTTAAGAACAAAACTTAATCAAATCAGTTTGGGAAATACTTCTGGTGTTAAGAAACCACATCAATCGAAAATGAAAATAAAAGATCCGGATGCAGAGTATGCTTAAAATTATGTGGCTCATATTAATCACTCCCTATATAATCAAGAGCCATCAAGACCCAGGAACAAGAAATATACTCCTAAAAATACACAAGGAGTGTTCTCTGATGTACCTCAATCTTCACAAACAGATTTACGAGAACACCTTCAACAGAAAAGAAGGAGTAATTCTGTGACAATGGACCATGCTGAATGTGACTTCCAGCCAAAAGTTATAATTCAATGCAGATGTCAATCAATGGTTCAAGACTATGTTGATCATGAATGTGACTTCCAGCCGAGAGTTACAATGCAATGCAGATGTCAAAATAAACGACAATCTGTCTTCAATCGGATTCAGTGTGAACCTATGCCTGATGAAGATGAGCCTTTATTTGCTTCTGTCAACATGACCTCTCGGGATACTGGGGGTAGAGCTGATAGTCCAGATGGAGTATATAAAGGCACAAGAGCAAGAGTCCTGGTCTCTAGTCAAAGAACTTTGATCTCTGAAGATGATTCTGAATTCCTTGGAGAATCTAACTTCCCACCTCTTCCTACTGGGGGTAGTTCTCCTATAATTGACTTTGATGCACAAAGCAATGATTCAGAACAAACAACATCCACCAGTTCATCAATAATCCCTCGTACAGTCACGACTTATATGGTTGATGGGAATACTGATGAACCTTCTTCTTCCTTGACTCCTCAAGAACAAAGAATTGCTTCTTTGGAACAGCAAATGAAATCCATGGCTGATACTATGAAATCGATGTATGAACTCATGGCAACTCAGATACAAAATCGACAGACTGTACCAGATGCCATACCAATTGATACTGGTGTAATACAAGTTCCTCCAGTAGTACAATCTAATACTCCTGGACTAGCTCAAACAAATCCTAGTCTCTCTGGAGCTGGGGGTAGTGCTTATAATGCTGTTCCTCCTCCCAACTATTCTCTACAAGCTACAACTCCATAATCTTCCGGAGTTGTCTCTGAAGAATTGAAGAATCTCAAAACTCAATTCGAGGCATTCAAACAGAAAGATGGTTTACAAAGGTTAGGCATCAAACAACCTTATCCGATAGAATGGAAGCAAGTATCGTATCCTCCTAAATACAAGCCTCCTACTATCTCATTCTATGATGGAACCACTTCTCCAAGTCAGTTTATTAATCACTTTGAAGTGATGACTGACCAGTTGCAACCAAGTGACGCCATCCTTACTCGGGTGTTTGTTGGATGTCTCAAGAGAACGGCTTATGAATGGTATAGAAGTCTTCCAGATGGGTGCATTACCTCATTTGCCGGTTTCAAATAGATGTTTCTTGAACGGTTCTATGAAGGGCTCAATGACATGACTATGTCTGCTCTTATTAGAATCAAGCAGAAAAATAATGAAACTACAGAGGATTTCATTGAACGGTTTCGAAGAGAAGCTCTGAAGATGCCTCTTGGAACTCCAGATGCTGTCACCATCGACACATACAAATCAAACTTGTTGCCAATCATCAGCATGTGGACAGGATCTACTCAATTTCAAGATTAGCCTTCCTTCATAGTCAGTGCCAAGGCCGTAGAAATTAGTGCTGAAACCTTCAAAGGTTTAGGAGTGCAGATGACTCCCAAAGAAACAGGTCAAGGTACTAACAATAATGCTAAAAACAATGCTCGCAAGGGAAAAGAAACTCTTGAAGTTAATCTTCAGAGCAAAGATGCATCAACTGTTCAAACTTCTTCTACCTCTACAACTCAACAACCAAGAACACCTCGCCCCAAAGAAGAGTACTCTTTCGATGATGACGATGTCCTTGGTATCTTTGAATGTCTGCTGAAAGGTAATAAAATACAATTACCTGAAATCAAGAAACCTGATGAAGCTGGGAAGACAGATCATCCTAAATACTGTCCATACCACAGAATATTGGGTCACATAATTCGTACATATTATGTACTGAAAGGAAAGATCCAAGAAATGATTAAATCTGGAGCTATCTCCCTTACTCCAAAAGAGAAGACCGTCACCTCCAACGTCGTCTCTATGCAATTCAGAGATTTCCTTCCTCAACTCCTTGAAAGTGGGATCGTTCCTATTCCCAAGGTAACTCTTGAGATAGTGAATATTCTTCCTCCACAATCTGAAGGATTAGTGCCAATCACTTTGGAAACAGGAGAAATCATGTAGATTCATCCTGATCTAGTTACAGACTTTGACTCTCCTCCTCTTCAAAAGACTACATCTCGAAAGTCCAAGAAGGCTGGAAAGATTAAGTCATGTCATATGACTTCTCTTGGATCTACCTCTGACACAGAGCCAAAAGAGAAGGAAGAAGCACTTGCTACTCGAACAGGGAAACCTTATCTAAAGGATTATTCCAAGAATCCTGAGGATACTCCTGATATCCCTCCAGCTGATAAAGATGCTCCTAATGTTCCTCCTGAAGAAGAATCATCCACTGCACCTGTTCCTTCAACTACATCGGTTGAACCTGTTTCTCCCAAGCCTACGGCTTTTGAGAAAGGCAAACAACAGGCTCGATTTGATGAACCAATCAAGAAGTCCCCTCCTCTTGGGCTTCAGAAGCCTTATAATTTCGACATTCTAGCTCAACTTGCTAATACTCCAGCTAGAATGTCCCTCTTTGAACTTCTACGTCTTTCTAAAGAGACTCGGGAGACGTTATGTGAAGCACTTCTTCAAGCCGACTCTTGTCTTGCACAATTAAAGAAGCCAGATGCAGAACCTGCCACTTGCTTACATTGCAACAGTGTATTGGAGATTATCCCAAATATCACCTTTACACAAGACGACATGCTATTGGAGGATAATTGACATGATCGGCCTCTCTACTACACCGGTTATATCGATACAATGAAGATAGATCGTATCCTCATTGATCTAGGGTCTGCTATAAGTATAATGCCAAAGAGTCTGTTGGATGAACTAAAAATTCCTCTTCACAAGCTCTCCAAGACGGTTACTACTATCCTGGGATTCAATCAAAGCCGAAGCGAGCCTTTGGAAAAGATTCATCTGAAGCTTCAGATAGGTGATTTCAGATCCAAAGTCACTTTCTATGTGATTGAGATCGTGGGATCCTGCAATCTTCTTCTTGGGAGGCCCTTTCTTCATGAAAATAATGTGGTGCCTTCTACTCTTCATCAGTGTTTTAAGTACATTGATAATAATGGAAGAGTACAAAAAGAAGTTGCTGATATAAATCCCTTCTATGGGGTCGAAGCTTATTTCAATGATTCCCGAATGTACAAAGAAGAGTATACAAGGGTGATACAAGCTATGGAGAAAGAGGATTCACAAAGTGAGACTTTAATAATCCCTGTTAAAGGTCGAACTACTCAGCAACAATCTCCTAAATCCTCCGGAGAAGGTTCTTTCATTATTCCGGTGAGTGGACGGATCTCTCCGTTACCTCAGTCGTCTGCTCAAGATACAATGATCATTCCTGTTAGTGGGCGTACTACAGTTCCTGTATCTTCACATGATACTCTGCTAATTCCAGTTGGAGGGCGGATTACTCTTCTATTTCAAGCTTCAAGGGAGCTCACCTCTTCTGAGCCATTTGTTATCGATCTTAATCGAAATAAAGCTTCTTCTCGTTCTTCTTCTTCCCCTTTAGTCATTGACTTGGCTAAGATCTCTAAGGCTCAGCCTTCTCCTAATGTAAATATTGCTGCTTTTATATTTAATAAAAAGTCTCCATCTTTGCAGTACGCTGATGTGTGTAATTATGTTCATAGTTATTTACATTTGTTAGATGACTTGAGCACAATAACCATAGGAGTTATACAGACTGTTCATACAGATGTATCCCTAGAACCTGTACAATCTTCATACTTTCTAGTTCCCAGCAGAAAGCCAGGAGACATTCCAATATTCTTTTACAAAAGGCCCCAAAGTCCTTCTGATTTAGAAGATGATGACAAAAATGATGATACTGGAAGATTACAACTACGTCGTTATAGTCAGCAATCTAAAGACATCATCAAAAATATGGGCTATGACTTCAGAACTGGCCTCAATAGTGGAAAAGGAAGAAAAATGCCTGTTCGTATTCCTCCTCTGAAATATGGAAGAATAAAATGCGGATTGGGCTATATTGCTCCTACTCCTTTTATCAATATTATCCATGAAGATCCCGAGTCTGACGAAGATAAGAGATCTGATTCTTCTAGTACCACTTCTTGGGATTCCGATACGAGTATCGGTAATTTCTACTGCAATATTCTGTCTTCCAACATGGTTTATATTGACTGTTCTGAAGAAAGTGATGAAGACGAAGAAGAATTTGAAATCTCACCTGAATCAGAACAATGGGCCCAAAGGTTAGATAATCAATGGGAGTTCTGTTTCGAGGAAAAAGAACCTCCGACTGAAGATAAACTTGTTCAAATAGATGTTGGTGAAGAGGGATCCCCCAAACCAATATTCATCAGTAAAAGTCTTTCAGAAACTGATAAGCAAGACATGATTAAACTCATTCGTGATTACATCGATGTCTTCGCTTGGAGTTATGAAGATATGCCAGGACTTGATTCACAAATTGCAACTCACAAGCTCAATATCTTGCCGAATGCTAAACCGGTCAAACAACAACAGCGACAATTTCGTCCAGATATTATGGAGCAATTGAAGCTGAAGTCAATAAACTCATGGCCTCCGGGTTTATTAGAGAGGAACAACATCCCGATTGGATGGCTAGCATAGTTCCTGTTCTTAAAAAGACTGGCAAGATCAGAGTTTGCATAGACTTCCGCGACCTCAATGCGGCATGTCCTAAAGACGAATTCCCTCTATCAATCACTGATGTCATGATCGATAATACCTGTGGATTTGAACGGATGTCATTCATGGACGGGTATTCTGGATATAATCAGATTAAAATGTTTCCAGACGACGAGAAACACACTTCTTTCAGAACGCCGATCGGTACATACTGTTATACAGTAATGCCATTCGGTCTCAAGAATGCAGGAGCAACTTATCAACGAGCTATGAGCATTATATTCTGTGAACATTTGCGGAAAACAGTCGAATGCTACGTTGATGATATTGCAGTCAAAAGTCGACAAAAAGAGGATCACATCCAAGATTTGAAGACTATTTTTGATCTAATACGTAAGCATCAGTTAAAGATGAACCCTACTAAGTCCTTCTTAGGTGTCTCTAGTGGTAAATTTCTCGGCTTCGTCATTACCTCTAAAGGTATACACGTGGATCCCGAGAAGATCAAAGCCATCCAAGAGATGCATCATCCACGTACCTTAAAAGAGCTACGAGGATTTTAAGGAAGGATCGCTTATATCAGGAGATTCATCTCTAATCTTTCAGGACGCTGCAGACCATTCAATAAACTAATGAAGAAAGGTGTTTCTTTCGTCTGGAGTGATGAATGTCAGAAAGCATTCGATGATATAAAACAATATCTGATGAGCCCGCCAGTATTGGTACCTTCCATCTCAGGAATACTATTCCTTCTGTATACCCGAGCAATGAGTCATTCACTGGGTGCATTGCTTGCTCAAAAGAATAAAAATGGTCATGAACAAGCCATTTACTATCTCAGTCGAACTATGACCGGAGCTGAACCTCGATATTCACCGGTCGAAAAAGAATGTCTAGCCTTGATGTTCGCTGTCCAAAAGACACGTCATTATATCATTGGCCAGACTATTCATGTCATTTCTAAGATCAATCCTATACGGGTCATGATGAAGAAACCTAGTGTTTTGAATTCTCGATTGGCTAATTGGGAAATCCTACTTGCTCAATATGATATGCACTATATTCCTCAGAAGTCAGTCAAAGGACAAGCTTTAGCCAATTTTCTGGCTGCTCATTCAATTCCAGAAGATTCAAAACTCTATGATGAAATCCCAGATGAAGTTCTAAATTCAAACCAAATTGCTGAAGAAGATCTTACTTGGCGTCTATTCTTTGATGGAGCTTCAAGAATTGGTCCTAATGGAGACATCGTCGCTGGAGTTGGAATTGTTCTTGTATCGCCAGAAGGTCTTACTATCCAACGAGCTTATTCTCTTTATCAACCATGTTCAAATAATGTAACTGAGTACAATGCATTGCTCATTGGTCTTCAACTCGCTAAGCATCTGAATATTCAACATTTGGAGGCATACGGAGACTCTAAACTCATTGTCAATCAGATAAGGGGTACTTATGAAGTTCGCCATCAAGATCTGGTTCCTTATCATAGATCAGCTATATCTATGGCTTCTTTGTTTGAAGAATTCTTTATTGAACATGTTAGGCGAGCATGTAACACAGAAGCTGATGCTCTAGCTAATCTTGCGGCGGTGTTGGCTATTCCAATTAGACGGCAACAAATGATTGTTGTTCGCAATCGAGAATTGTTTCATCTCGAAAACAATCTGACTCTAGGTCTTCCAATTGACATTGAAGAATCAACGTCTCATGACGTCAACACAACAAGAGGATTTGGATTTAGTCGTAAATCTTTATCATCTTCATCTGATTCTAGCATGGAATTCATCTTCAGTAATTCAACTGAGACTCAGAATACGGATTGGAGACTTCCTTTCTTAGATTTCGTATTGTATGATATTCTTTCGGATGATCCGAGTGAGGCAGCATCTATCAGACGACGATCACTCAGATTCTATTACAATCATACTACAAAAATCTTATATCGTCGAGCTTATGACGGTCTACTTCTTCAATGTGTTGCCGGTGATGAGGCTCAGCAGATCATTCGCGAAGCACATGATGGAATTTGTGGAGCACATCAGCCTGGCCTAAAACTTCAGGACCGTATTCGACGTATGGGTTATTATTGGCCCACTATGGTATCAGACGCCATCGAATATGCAAAGAAGTGTAAAGCTTGTCAAATCCATGCAGATTTTATTCATCAACCCTCGGAATTTCTACATCCGACGGCAGCATCATGGCCCTTCGAAGCTTGGGACATGGACATTATCGGTCCGATCAATCCACCGTCATCTAAAGGTCATCGATTTATTCTCGCAATAACCGATTACTTCTCCAAATGGTCCGAAGCCATTCCTTTATCTGAAGTTAAAACGTCCAATGTCATCAGCTTTATTAAGCATCATGTCATCTACAGATTTGGTGTTCCTCGATGCATTATTCATGATAACGGACCACAGTTCGTCAGTCAGAAGTTTACTCGATTCTGTGACGATCACCGGATTAATAATGTGGCTTCTACCGCGTATAATCCGGCAGCTAACGGATTAGCAGAAGCTTTCAACAAGACCATCATCAAACTCCTAAAGAAGTTTGTCTCTACTAACAAACGTAATTGGAGTGAGAAGCTCGATGAATGCTTGTGGGCCTACCGTACTACAGTTCGTAATGCTACTAAATGTACACCCTTCTCTCTGGTGTATGGTTGCAAAGCTGTTCTTCCATTAGTTATTCAAATTCCTTCTTTAAGGATAGCAATCACTAATGAACTCAATGCCAAAAATAATGATCATCTTCGACTTCAGGAATTAGAAGCTCTGGATGAAAAGCGATTATCTGCTCAACAGAATATTGAATTCTATCAAGCTAGAATCTCAAGAGCTTTTAATAAGAAAGTCAGAGTTCGAGCGTATCAAAAAGGAGAAGTTATTCTAACAGTCAGACGTCCTATGACTATGACTCATATGAGCAAGGGCAAATTTGACGCAAAATGGGAAGGTCCCTATATCGTAAGCAGAGTTTTCTCAAATGGAGCTTATCAACTCTCAGAACTGGATGGCCGAAAAGTTATGATGCCTATTAATGGCAAATTCCTTAAAAAATATTATGTATAAATGTAAATGCTTGTAATCATCAGACAAGTTCATGTTTAGAAATAAAATTTTTATTTTATTTTAATCATGAATGATGGTACATGATATTAAGGAAGATCACTATCATCCTTCTCTACATTTGGACGTGGGCCATTGCCGTCCTTCTCAAAAATGCGATCAGCAAAAGAACTGAGGACCTCCTTGCTGGAACCTACGAGGAACTTACAAGCGGCCATCCTCATGGCTTCTTCTTCTTCAGTCCTTCCTGGTTCGAGCAGGAAGTCCAAAATGTCTCTTGGTGGCTTGGGTGCAGACGAACCTTCGCCTGCTGCCACCTTCTTCGATTGAACTGGATCAGCAGGGCGTTCTTCAGTGCCTTTCTGAATCTTTATGGCAATTTCAGCCTTCTTGGATGATTCTTCAGACGACATTTTTATGTTGAGGAATAGAAGTGTTCGTTCTTTTCAGATTTCTGCTATATTTATAGGCAAAAGTTCTTTAAATAATGAAACGTCACGTTCATCCAACAGTTCACACATTCATTAATGTTTGACGGTTCATCCGTTCATTTCTCATATTCATCAGACGGTTCGCCCATTCATTAATACTTGACGGTTCATTCGTTCATTTATTACATTCATCCGATGGTTCGTCCGTTCATAATCTTCTATCAATTTTGGGGATTCATTACTTACCTTTGGATCAATTCCGAATCTACTTACTTGTCATTTTTGACCTCTGCATAGAAATCAATCTATTTTCTTTTGAGTTCCTACATATTATTATGTCCATATTACCTCTGATAATATTATATACTCTAAATCAGAAAAGAAGATTTCATTATCTATCATGTCCACAATTCATCCACAAATACAAATTATTGAGCATAGAAGAATTATCATTTCCATTCTCATTTCACCACAAAAAGTGTATTACATTCTCTTAGACTTTCTTACAAATCATAATGGAAATCTATTACAAATTTTGGATTTTCATTCTAGACCACAACAATAACCTAATAGAGATCTATCTTCTTCTTTGGATCTTCTCCGTCGGACCTTCTCCGTCAGGTTCGTTGTTGGTGGCAGTTCCTGACTGTCTGGGACCCAGTCACGACCAGATCAGCAGGAATCAAACTCTGGTCTTCTCTCCCAGACGAGAGGAGAACCACAGAGTAGGGCAGCATGAAGACGTGTTGCTGCCAATACAACTGGTAGATTGGGAGCGACCTTTCAAAGGAGATAGGAATGTATCCAATATTGGGATACAATTCCTAGTTCTGCCTTGAAAGGAACTCTACTACCCAATTTCTCGGGGTAGAGTTGACTCCACCATCCAACTCTCGTGTATAAAGGCTCTTCCTACCATCTGAGGAAGACCCTTCTATCCCACGAAGAGTTCTGAGTTGTCTGATTTACGCGTCAAAAGCGTATGAGCTCCCTGATGTAGGTGTCAGAGGAATATTCTCCACAGCATCCAAATCACCAATGCCAGTTCTGAAGAAAATTTTCAGCCGAGCTTCTGCAGAAAATAGCAAGGAAAAAGATATTAAATCAACAGAAATATCATTATCATTAAGCGTGCATTTGTCAAACAGAGACAGGCGTGTATTGTTCAGTCAGAAACAAAAGCCCATCTTCAACAGTAAAAAAATGGTACGCGTACTTACCATCGAGTTTGGTGCTAAGGATTGGCAAACCAATGTCTGATATAGTGCACAGAAATCGAATATTAGAAAGCATTGCTTTCCTATTTGAGAATGAAATCTCACAAAAAATTCATTCTCAGAGAAGAAGAAGAAGAATAAGAAGATGAGTATGCATGGAACTCACCTATCTATTTGAAGGACAAAGTGCAGGCCTATTCTTGGAACAGATCCGAGTAAAAAGCGCTCATAAACCATGGAATGAGTGTCACGTGTGCTTTGGAAAATAGCACAATATTTGAAACATTCAAAGAGTGCCACTTAATATTCTTCATTAATGTACGCTGTTCAGCATAAAAGTTGTACTACATTTTTCAAGGCAAAAGCAGGCACTGATAACCTTACATAGGAAAAGAAGTACAACATTTCACAAAAGACACGCTCTATTTTACAGAGTGACTGAGCTTGGCGCCCAATTCTTCTACGCTCTTGACCCCCATACGGTGTAAAAGAACATTGAACATTTCACGCTGCTCTGCGAGGCTGCGCCCATTGGAAGAAGACGAGCCGTCCAGGCCAAAATAGCTCAAGAAATTCTTGGCTAGTTGTGTAGGGTCATCTTTGAACTCGAAAACAAAAGGCTCCGGTTCCTTACCCCCAAAAGTAGGGTCGCCATGGGCACAAAAACCCAACTTTCTTGCTTCTTCTTCAGCTTCTTCCTTAGGAGTCATGTTGACGTAAGATGAATATCAAAGCTGAATTTTCTTCCTGTTTATATAACAGAGCTTGCCGGCGGTTCATATTCCATCATAAATTGGATGCAATCAGTCTCGAAAAATGAAGAGTCATCATGACATTTAATAAGTTTATTTGCATGTTTATCTTTTTTAAAGTATTTTGAAATTTTGAAGTCTTTTCAACTTTCGAAAACTTTGAAGGGGGCTTTGTAGGCCTCAAAAATAATAGTCACGCTGAGTTGATCAGAACTGAGTCTAAAAGTCACGCAGAAGTGATCAGAACAAATGTTTAAAAATCACGCTAGTGACAGCTCATCATTTGTCAGAAATTTCATCATGACTGACAGCACGACAGTCAAAAAATGTCTCCTCGCATGCCACGTATTCACAGAACTCGAGAGATCACAGCCGACTATTGCGTGATTTTCGAAATCTTCTTCAACAAGACTCAGCCTTCATCAAGTTGGCGTACCAAAAGAGCTTCTTGTCATTTAATGCGACTGACAAAAGTAATCACTGTCAGAGATTTTGTGTCAGTCAAGGCACGTCGGATCAAGACAGCTGGCAGTCCTACCTCAATCGAGCGTGGATTATGTTCCTTCCCAAAGTCTGCATATATTTTGAGCTTTCTGTCTCAAGTTTACGTGGATTCTAAAGTTTCCTTCCTTAAGTCTGCGTGGATTTTGAAGCTTTTTGCCTTAAGTCTGCGTGGATCCTGAAGCTTCTTGCCCCAAGTTTGCGTGGATTTTGAAGCTTTCTGCCACGAGTCTGCGTGGATTTCTTCTTCAACAAGTCTGCATGGATTTCATCAAATTAGAGTACGTGGCAGCCATGCCACTGATCTCTCGCCTACGTGTCCTGTAACTTGCATACGACTCATGTATGATTGCCATGTGTCCAACAGTTACAGGCCACGTCTAGTAACTGCTCACAACCTTGCGTATGTTAAATCCTGCATGATTTTCAACTAGGCACAGGCTGTGAAGAGAGTTATCTTTTCAGTTATTTTTGACTCTATAAATAGAGTTCTTTTTCTCATTCATGGTACAGATACATAGTTATCTAACTTACTGTCAAAATTTTGAGAGCTTTTCTTCTTCGCATAGTCTAAGGGATAAAGCGATCGTCTTCTAGATCGGATTCCTACAGTTGTAATTTTCCCAGATACACAATAAATAAAGTGAATTTATTTATGGAAAACACTAGCTGGGTACAGAGCAGGGATTTCCATTTAAAAGTAAGGAAGAGGGTGTTAACAAACTAGCAGCTAATGAAAGTTTTCTACTCCAACTAGCCATTCACTCACCCACACATATACTTATTTGATCCAAATGACACGAGAAGTTCCTCTCCCTTGAATACACACAAATCAAACTATTATATACTCCTCTCTTTTACACACCCACGTTGCTACTCCCTGTTCATACGCAAAACCAGCATGCCTATCATCAGATCGCTAGGGGAGCATACACCCTCACAATGGATGCCTAGCAGCTCATCTATTCCATATGTTAACGAACCATGCAACAAACTCCTAAACTAAAATTCATAGGCCTTCGCCCACACACAGCCACTGAATTCTCAGGTGCCTTATCAATACATCGATCTAGAAACTTGCAATAGAGATTAAAGTTGCAACATACTCCTAAACAAAAGGCTACATATACATAATTTAGTAAGTTCACTCTACCCAAGAAACAACAAAAAAAGACAAGATCTTTGAATGATTATACCAACCTAGATTGACTAATATCAGTTAAACTTCACTACTACAAGCAAACAAATAAAGTTGGAATTCCATGAATTAAAAAATGACACAAGGAAAGGAACTAGTGTTACAATAAATAGCTTTAATAGATATTGTTGGTTAAAAAAATTACGGTCGACTGTTTGTTAATGTTCTTTATTTTCAAGCATGCCTTGGTAAGCACATTTTCCTTGCAACATCAGAAAAAACATATCCTTCTTTACAGTCTTAATAAAGTTAAGTAGAAATTATTCTTAGTTTTACTTTGGACGTAATTGCAAAGAAGACAAAAAGCTCAAGATATATCACAGCCTCTTATTACCAAAAGAGGTGGATTAGCTACAACAGGGTTTAACTAGCCGATATTTGATATTTTCTTTCAGAGTTTGGATTTTATCATGTCGATCTTCTTATTTTTCAAGAGTTGTCTCCTTGAATTCGGTCTTTGTTTCATTTATGACTAGTTATATTCAGACCTTTATGTCGTTTTTGTTTCATTAATTACCATTAATGAAGAGGCTCCCAACGTTTACTCAAAAGAGAGAAGGGGATGCACTTCATACATGAACCCTTTGGATAGTGTAGCTATGTAATAGTGAATTAACCTTGATTCACATAGGGCTCAAATGCAATCTCCTAAACTTGCTTAGAAAAACTAATTCCTAGGATTTTGATTCATATATTCTTTTTCTGGCAACTAAGTTCCACCTATTGTTATTTCCATGCATGTTGATGTGCTAACATCATCAATTAACAAGCCTAAGTGACAACATAGAAATAGTTCTTCAGCTATATATATATATATATATATATATATATATATATATATTTGAAAGAAGGTAATTGTGGCGAACGCTCCCACTGGGAATCGATCTCCTGACCACTCGGGCCGCATGCATCTCTCTTAACCACTAGGCCAGTGATCATTTGCTATATATATATATATATATATATATATATATATATATATATATATATATATATATATATATATATATATATATATATATAGCTAATTATAACAAACAATAAGAAAAAAAATTGAGAAAATATAAGTGAGGACTGGTTAAAAGAACCTGTGACAATGACAGTGAAATGGCTGGCATCAACCCCTTGGGTGACATCTTCTACAGTAGAAGAAAAGCCAAAATCAGATGTCCCTCCTACTCTCCATAGACAAAGACATTGAGAATACATGTTGCAATAGATATTGTAGGTTAAAGGAACTAGTGTTGCAATAAAAATTAACACAAAAAAGGAACTAGTGTTGCAATAATTTATATTTTCCATCAGACAGCTCGCAATAGCCAACAAGGCCAGGAATCTCACTCCATAATTTGTTCTATTTAACAAATTAAAATAAGAATGATAGATTTGGTATGTAAAAGTCTTGAAGACTGACATAGAGGATTGTTATTTTATAATAATACCCAGCTCCAACAGAAGAAAAATTAGCTCCTACCAGAAGGTTCTTCTCACCGGCTCTGGACTCGGATATACAGATGCAAAACTGGCACATAGTCTCAGCTACAATTACCAACTTAATTAATTATATATTAAAAAAACTAGAACCAGAATAATTTCAAATTTTTTAGTTAGGAATACCAAGTCGAAAGAGAAGGCGGTGGCGGAGATCAGATTGTGCGCGGTGTCGAACACCGCGCCCCCGACGTCCACCGCCCGGCCCGTCCGCCCCCTCACGTGCGAGACCAGCTCCCGGACCTTCTTCCGCACGGTTGCTGTCACGACCCGCACTCTGTATAGGGGCACGAGAAGTGGGTACGTCCAGCCTACGCCGCAGTGTCGGCGGTAGAACGTTGTCCTAGGTCAATCATCTAATAATATATAAGGTACCTGTACAGTTTATACTCTCCGAATGGAGGTGACAAACAGAATACAATCTCAATCACATCTAGGTAGAAGAATGAAAGATAGATAGATAGACAGATGGTAACTCAAAGAGGCAGTAGAATAGATGAAATAAGTCTAAGTGTCTAGGATACATAACATCCAGAATGTTAACTCATAATACAATAAGTCTAAAGTCTATATATCTCAACATCTCAAAATACAACTCAGAATGTGAGACAAAATGATAATATAGAAAAGACTGTCTAGCTAAACTAGCCTAGACTACTGGGGCAACATCCTCAGCTGCAGGTGGATGCTGCTGAGGGTCCACAACATAAGTATCATCTAGTCCTGCTCCATAATAGGTAGACACCAGGGCCTCATCCTCATCCTCTGTAATATTTTCAACAGGACCAGTCAGGATAGGAACGAGCACAATACATCTTACGCAGTGCATAGTATGATAGAAAATATAAAGCATGCAATAGAGTAAAATACAGAAAACGCTGAAGGAAGATACATGTAGCAAAAGAGATAACTGTAATAAAATATCTACTATAATAGAGAACTAGCAGTGACTAGTGAGTCAGAGTAAAATATAGACATGTGAATGGCATAGGAGATTCATGACTACAGCTAAGAGTGATTCATGACTACAGCTACTGGGGTAATATCCACATGACTATTTCCATTCCCCCATCCCCAATCAATACACAAGGATCCGTTCAAGTTATGTTAAGATTCGTGATAAGCCCATAAATGGGAGATTCATGAGAGGCTCTGTGAACATGAGAGTACATGAGTCACAAGCGATTCGTGAATCTATGAAAGCATAGAGATACATGATGATTCGTGAAAAGCACAAACATGCTGTATCTGATGCTCTCGAGGGGGATAACATCTCATAAAAAGATCCATATAGTACCAATCCGTGATAATAATCGTGTCAGCATCAAGTAAAGTAATCTAGAGCAAGAATATAAATCCTGGCAAGTATGAAACGGTCAGAGAATGTACTCGCCTAATAACTGAATGTCTGAAGAGGATATACTGCCTGAGGAGAGATGTATGGCTCCTAATCAGAGCAACACAAGTCACAATGTATCCACAATGGTAAAAATAGAGTATACAATGCATACTACATGATTCTAGGTCAATCTGGTCAAAAGTCAACTCTTGGTCAACTCAACAGTCAAACTAGGTCACAGGAAGTCATACTAGGTCACAGGAATCAAACTAAGTTAAATAAAGTCAAACAAGGTCAAACAAGTCAAGGTTAGTTAAATCTAGGTCAAAGTCAACTCTTGGTCAACATTAACATGATCAATCTAGGTCAAGTCTAGGTCAAATTTAGACTAACTAAGGTTTTGGGTCAAACAAAGACTAGTCAACAAGGTAATCAGGTCAATCTTGACTAATGGTCAACTTCTAGTCAATACTCCATAAGACTAACTCAAACCATGACACAACCTCTAAGTATTCCACTTAACCCCATACATATCTTAATCTACATAGGACTATCCTCATAATCCATATGGTTAACCTAATCATCTAGTTAGGGTTTAGTCAAACTTTAGTCAACTAGTCCCTTTATGTTCATCCAAGCCATTTCTAGGTCAATGTTGACCTATAGTTGACTTTGGTCAACAATGGTCAACAAGGGTCAATTTGCTAGTTAAACTAGGTCTACTAGACCTATTGGTCAAGTCTAAACCTACTAACCATAGGCCATAGGCCCATGTATCTAGGATACCTTATATAGGTATCTATATCTATATAAAATATGAACCAACCCATATCTATACATATATATATATATTCAACTATACCTAACCATATATATATATATATATATATATATATATATATATATATATATATATATATATATATATATATATATATATATATATATATATATATATATAATACCCAAATATATATATAGTACCCACATATATACATAATATATATACATATATAGATAGCTAACATATATACATATATATACATTTATATATATATATATATATATATATATATATATATATATATATATATATATATATATATATATATATATATATATATATATATTTATATATATATAAACCCATATATACCCTCAACTATATATACCAATATATAACTATATATAATATAACATATATATATATATATATATATATATATATATATATATATATATATATATATATATATATATAAATATATATATATATATATATATATATATATATATATATATATATATATATATATATATATACATAACATATATATAGAGAGAGAGGGAAATAGAGAGAGAGAGATGTGAGAGAGAGAATTAGAGAACTGGACAGGAGGGGGGTGTTCCAGATTTCTGGAAACAGAAATCAGTCGCCCACACACACACACAATACACACACACACCTATATATATACATATATGTATATACACATATACACACATGTATACACCCTCAAATCTCACATACACACACATATATACATATACATATGTATAAAACACTGAAATATACAAATACAAGTATAAAACATAACAAAAATCAAATCGAAATTCATTTCTGAAAACTGGGAAAATATCCCAAAATCTGGAAAATGGACTGTGTACTCGAAAAAGGGTAAACCCGATTTCGTGTCCAAAACCTAACTAAGGTGTCCAACCAACGGTTGGTAAGTGTTGCCCCAAGTGTCCTCTAGTGTCTAGGGGGCCTGACACGACACCACGACACAATTTGACGTGTCCACGACTCACAAACCCAAAAGGGTAAACACAGACACACACACAATACACAGTGTCGTGCCCGCGTGCAATTCATCCTAGGACACGACACACACACTCTCATATCTCGTGCTCGTGCACGAATGTTCACCTAGGGGTAGGGTACGTTTCCAACAACCTGTACCGTGTCCACGTTGCTCCAGGACACGATACGAAGTCCGTATCAGTCGTGAAAAACACGACTGATAAGCGTGTTCAGAACGCGTCGTGCACGCGGTCAAGTGTCTCGTATTCCCGACACAGGACACGACACACCACGTGCTCGTGTCCATGTGTTCGCCACATGATAGGCTACACACTCGTGTCACCACGAGGTGCCCAAGTGTCGTGTCCATACGACACGACACGCACGAAGTTGGCTCCCGCGCGCGTGTGTGCTGACAGTGCACGACCAGTGCACGTGTCCGTACGTTCTCGATACGACACAAACGTGTCTCAAACTCGAGGAGGGGCATGTCAGAGGTTGCCCCCTCCTCTGTGTCAATTTTTACGTGTCCACGTGTCCTACAGTGTCCGCACTAGGTGTCGAGTAGCAGGGGAGGCTGTATGCCTCAGTGCGGTGTCCTGGCAGTGGGTTCGTGTCGATTTTCGACACGAAAACGATACCGTGTCGTGTTCAGTCAAGTAGGTATAAATTATACTAGTCTAGGGCTATAAGAAAATGTAATTAGTTCTACATTATAATAAAGTTTAATCCTTTGTGGCATTTCATCAAACAAGGGTTAATAGTCTAGGATACGTGTCCGATACGGACACCAAACCAACCCTAAATTTTACCAAACTTGACCCACAGTTAGGGTAGACCTATATGCATTCATTTATGAAGAAAAAAACAGAATATTAGTATGGTTTATGGGTATTTACCTATTTGTGCAATTTTAATGGAAAATCAAAGAGAGGGGGGGTGTTTGTCCTTCAACTTGGTGATGCCCAAAGCTCATAAATTCTGGATTGCTAGCCTCCTTAGCACCCTTGATGTTGTAGGGTCCCAATGCAAAAGACTAGAGGTGATTTGGATCAAAAATGATCAAGTTGTGGAGGTTTGAAGAAAATGGAATTTTGTAGGATTAAAATTCATGTAAAAATGATCATGAATGAATACAATGGGTTATATAGGAAGGTGTAGGGCTAGGGGGTACCCCATGGCCGGCCATGGCAAGGGGGGTGTCCTAGGCTTTCCTTCAAGGTGAAGGCAAAGACTTTCATGCCAAAGGGTTGATATTTTGAGTGATTCAAGCAAAATATCACATGTATAAATATCTAGATATTTATCCTACTTTAATCAAAGACTAATATCTATCCTCAAGCCTCTAGATTAGTAGCTAACCTCTAGATTAGTGCTAAACTAGGTTAGGGACTAACATGACACTAATCAATAATTAAATAATAATAAAAACACATAAATCCAATAATTCCAAATAAATCCTAGAAAATTACCAAAATACCCTTTAGGCTAAAAAGCCCTAACTTGATATTCTAAACCTATGGCCAGGCTCACATGATCATGGTTAGTCTCTAGGTTATGAAATCTCTAGGGTTTACACTAGGGTTATACTAGTAAAGTCACAAAGTCATAAGTCGTGACTTAGAGAATAGTTTTAAATAACTAAAAATCACCAAAAATCATATCATGACTAAAATACCATTAATAAATAATAAAAATAATAAATTTTCAAAAATACCCCAATTTTAGAAAACTGGGTGTTACAAGTCTACCCTCCTTAAAATAATTTCGTCCTCGAAATTTAGATGGTCGTACTCCTCCTAGGTCAAACCTCCAACAATCAGGGTCGAAGCTACTACCTAGCATCATGCAAGGTCAACAAGCAAAATATGGGTAGTAGACCTATACTGGGTCATGTCCAAAAATTGGCTGGCAGTTTTAGGTCATAAGGTGTCCTTAATTCAAATCGAAATCATAAGTAACTCCATGGGGTAAATCAGGATGGAGCCTCGGGTCAGGAAAATCGTAATAAGCAAATGAAGCACACGATGGTATGCCTGAGTGGGATACTAAGGTCATGGGTGTAGAGTGTCATGTCTAAGTCATGTATGTGAAATTAGTTTTGAGGAAAACAACTAGTCTTGTGCTCCAAATTTAAAAGTCACGGTAATGTGCCTACGATGATCATAATTTAGAGTGGAAAAGGTCTATGTTACCTAAATTGAACCAGAAATTATGATGCAATAGTGGTACCAGGGGGATAGGTTAAATGAGACAGTCTGTGGTCTCATCTAGGTGCACTAGTCATTCTAGATCAAGACTGTCCTATGGTATCAAAACGTACAAGCAATCTACGGTGTCCTAATTGGAAAGATAAGGGAACAACAATCATCAAGACTATAGGACCGTCTACCATCCTATATGAAATTTGGTTATTAACAAGTAACTGAGAAATCATTAAAAGGTTACTATTCCCTAAAGTTGTAAAAATTGAAAATTTAGGCACAAACAATCACAAATAGATTTTAGTCTTAACACGATCTAAGTTGATCAATTTTAGGATAAATCAAGATTTGGGCAAGATGGGAAATCAATGAAATCAAGTATGAGCACGAGCATCCAATGATGAAGATCCAGGTCATGATTAAATTTAATTCAACTGGATACGAATACGAGGTTCATAGACGATAAAATAATTCCAAGGAGAATTGTCAAGGTTGTTGCGGATAAGATTCTAGGACAAGTTTAACTATGTCTCCATCCACGTAGATTAATATATAAAAAAGCGAACCAAAATGCAATAGGTTGATCAGACCATCATGTACCGGTTCTGATTAGATAATATGTTAGTGGGTGTACACCCAATAAAATATGTCATGCTCAAGCTCGAAAAGGATAAGCTTGTAAAACTAAGGATAAATTTATAGCATAAGATATAAGTAAGGGTGGAGATGATGAAAGAAAATACATAGTCCAAGATCCTTAACCAATCGGGTCAAGCATTCAAGATAAGGTACAAGGTTAAGTATTTAAGGATTCAAGCAGAACACCATCACATGCCAGGTCGAAAGAATTGAGCCAAGGTGGATCTCTAATTGAAATAAGAATTAATTTAGTATCATGGTAGAGGTTATAGTTTAGCCATTTGACCAGAAAATCATATCAAGGAAATAGAGTACAAGGAGACGGGTTTTAGTAGGACATGGAATACCTACATGAAGGTAGGCTAGTCTAGGTCTTACATGTGAAGTTTGTTGGGAGGTAACAGCTAGTATTATACTCCGAATATCTAAGTCACGGTAATGGGCGTCCAATGATCTAGAATAGAAAGTGGAAGTTCAAGACGTGACAATTGATGCAAAAATAAAGAAGATCAAGTTAACGCATGGAATAAAATTAATTAGAAATCCAGTAAATAATTTAGGAACACAACCCTAGGGATAGATAGGCTACTAGATGAATATAGTTAGGGTTCGATCAAATCAAAGGTCAAGGTTAGAAGGTCCCAATAAAGTCTTTATTTGAGGAAATGTCGAGTAAGTAAGGTTTGGGATACAGTCACATAGTTTGGTAGAAAGGGTTGAGCAAGATGCAAAAATAGAGGGGACAGTTCATTTCAAGGGAAAGCAATTAGCAAGAGAATTAGATGGCAAGAAACAGATAAAAATTTTCTCATAAATGTGATTGAGTACCTTAAAATAAAAGATATTAATCTAACACAAAGAAATTAAAATCAACAGCTACAAAAATTTTAAAATTATCAACTAACACCAGGATTCAAAGTTCTACAGTGAATCCTCTAAAATCAAATTCAATCAAGGAAAAATGAGTTTAAATCGTAATTCAGAATGGGATTCTCAAGGGTTATCCCAGAAATCTCTCAAGGTATCCTAACAATGATTGAGTATCCTCTCTCACTAAGCCTATTCCTCAAATCCTATCACAGGCTGTAGTGATACTCTAGTTCGAATACCACTACATAAACTCGACCTGCATGGGCCACCACTAAAAATGTGTCACGACCCGCACCCTGTATAGGGGCACGAGAAGTGGGTACGTCCAGCCTACGCCGCAGTATCGGCGGTAGAACGCTGTCCTAGGTCAATCATCTAACAATATATAAGGTACCTGTACAGTTTATACTCTCCAAATGGAGGTGACAAACAGAATACAATCTCAATCACATCTAGGTAGAAGAATGAAAGATAGATAGATAGACAGATGGTAACTCAAAGAGACAGTAGAATAGATGAAATAAGTCTAAGTGTCTAGGATACATAACATCCAGAATGTCAACTCATAATACAATAAGTCTAAAGTCTATATATCTCAACATCTCAAAATACAACTCAGAATGTGAGACAAAATGATAATATAGAAAAGACTGTCTAGCTAAACTAGCCTAGACTACTGGGGCAACATCCTCAGCTGCAGGTGGATCCTGCTGAGGGTCCACAACATAAGTATCATATAGTCCTGCTCCATAATAGGTAGACACCAGGGCCTCATCCTCATCCTCTGTAATATTTTTAACAGGTCCAGTCAGGACAGGAACGAGCACAATACATCTCATGCAGTGCATAGTATGATAGGAAATATAAAGCATGCAATAGCGTAAAATACAGAAAACGCTGAAGGAAGATACATGTAGCAAAAAAATAACTGTAATGAAATATCTACTATAATAGAGAACTAGCAGTGACTAGTGAGTCAGAGTAAAATATAGACATGTGAATGGCATAGAAGATTCATGACTATAGCTAAGAGTGATTCATGACTACAGCTACTGGGGTAATATCCACATGACTATTTCCACTCCCCCATCCCCAATCAATACACAAGGATCTGTTCAAGTTATGTTAAGATTAGTGATAAGCCCATAAATGGGAGATTCATGAGAGGCTCTGTGAACATGAGAGTACATGAGTCACAAGCGATTCGTGAATCTATGAAAGCATAGATGTGAAACCCATAATTTTGTAATTAATTATTAATTAGTGTTTAGTATTATTATTATTAGCATTTCTAAAATAATTATTATTAATGTTACCATTAAATATTTTGGATGAAAAAGGATTTCGAAAATAATAATAAATATGGCTTTTGGATTCCAGACCCAGACCCGAGTCCGAACCCAGACCCAGGCCTGAGCCCAAACCCAATCCCTTTCTTACACTTCTGATTTTGACTTGGTTAAGTACTATTAAAAAAAATAATAATAATACTAGCTGGTCCCGTAGGACTAGCAAATACAACCCACGAATTGGCCAGCCCAATTCCCTATTCTCACTCACCCCCCAACTCACTCTCCACCACACACGCAACACACACGACCACCTTTTTCTCCAACAGCAACCAACCTCACCCCCTTATTATTTCTTCCCACTCCACTCCTTCCCCACCCATTCACAGAGACAACAAAACTTCCCTCTCTTCCCACCTCTCTCACGTACTCCTCTCACAGAGGAATAACTACTCTCTTCCTCTCTCCCTTTCTGTTCTCTCATCCTATTTCATCTTCTCTCAAAAACCCATATCCTAACCCCCACTCCACCAACCCTCCACCGGAGCCCCGCCCGTAGCCGCGAGCTCCGCCGACCCGAGCTCCGCCGACCACGCCGAGCGCCGACCATCCGCCGCCGAGTCCCCTCCAGCGCGCCCCCTCTGCGCCGTTGCGCCGACTCTGGCAAGCCCCCGTCCGCGCCTTTCCCTCGACGCCACCCGCGTCAGCGCTTCCCTGCGGGTCTGCCCGACCGGCGCGCCCCCTTTCGGCGTCTCCTCCGGCGACCACCCTCGGGGCGAGCCCCGCTTCCGCTGTTCCTTCGGCGCCTCCGCCCCTGTGACAGCGCCCCGTTCTCGGCCGTGCCCTTTGGCGCTGTCTCTACCCCGACAGCGTGTCCTAGCCGCTGTCCCGGCCGATTCCCTCCGGCAACCTCGCCCCGAGCTCGCTGCCATTTGGCGAGTCTTCTCTGTTAGTTCTGACCGTGCCCTAGCTTCGGATCTCTTCGGCATTTCCTCGACGTCGTTGCTTGTACAGCACTATTTCGGAAATTACGTCGCTGATTCAGGAGCTCTTTTCTTTCTATTTTTTTACATCTGAGAGCTCTAGCCGAGCAATTCGAGGTATAACCCCCTGTCCCACTATTTTATTATTATTTGTCGATGATGAAATGGTCCCCGGTTCCCTTTGGGAATTCGGTATTAGCGATGTCGTAATTTTTCGGACTTTCGAAAAGGTCCCGTAAATTGTTTCGGATTCCCAGAATATTTCGGGAATGGTTTTTGGTATGTTTTAGTTTCTGGAAATTTTCGGGAACGTTCTCTGACTTGTGGATTTGGAATCGGACTTCCGAAATTATTTTGGGTCGTCCCGATTATTCTGTGGATTGGCTGTGGATGTTTTATATATATATAAAATGTGGGTTTTTCTCTAGTTTGGGACTTGCAGGAATTATCGGCGCCATTTTCCCAGTTTTTGGGTTGACCAAAAACAGAGGAGATGCTGCCCGATTTTTCCGTAAATCTTGAATTATTTTCAAAATGAATTTAAAATGATTTTCGGAATTTATTCGATATTTGATTTTTGGGTGACGACCGTATCGGTCAATGGACCCGGCTAAGTGCAAACGATACCGGCCCCGCCCGGACGTTGAGGCAATTAGCAAAAATTGAGGATCGGACCATTATCTGAGACTTGATATTTATCAGTATTTTATTATTTATTTTGTTTACATTTTTAATTAATATTTTCAGTTAGGACTAACGGCAGTTTATTCTTATTTCAATTTATGTAAATAAATTGTAATGGGCATAAGCCCAGCTGGCTGGTCTGTGACTGTAATAGCTTAGGTTTCCTGTCGTTTTCTGGTTTTTCGTATTTTTATTGTTTAGCGATTAAAATGATTAAAAAGATATTTTTCGTATAAAATTAATTATTATTTTTCTCACTTAAAAATTAACCAGTTTATTATTAAATAATAAGTCACGTATTTCTCACTAAGCAATAAAATTAGTTTTATATTATATTTTATAAAATTACCAAGTTTTCATAAATAATCTGGCAACGACGTTGTTTTCCCAAATTCAAAGTTAAATAATCGTTTTCCCTCGTATTAAATCAACGCACAATTAATCGCGTCTTTTTGTGTTTAGTTAATTAAATAACAAAAACTGGACTAGGACGCAAATAGAGATTTTAACTAGCATAGCTAAGTTGGTTAACCTGACAGTTGAGTCTATCTCTCGAATGTAGGAATTCGAGGACAACTCTAAATGTCCCGTCTCGGAGTCTTCTTCCCCTCCAGTCATTTTACATTGAGGCAAGTATAGTTTATGTTAGTTACAGTTATTTACTTAATCGTTTTAATGCATGTCTAAATCACAACTCAAACACGAAACTCTCACTGAGTACTGTACTGTAACTATTGGGGACTTGGGAATAGCGTAATAATTACGACCACTAGTGTAACAAAAACCCATTATCCCTTCTGTAACAAACCCAAGCCGGTCATATGTCATTACCTGTTCAAATTACTGATTTCTACTGTAACAAACCTGTTTTAAAAATTGTTTAGAACTGCATGATTCTATTTCTTACTTAACTGTTTAAAATTAGCATGAATTGTACTTTGCTCCCTCCTGACTGGAGATAACATTTTTAGGCGATGTTGAGGATGCTGAGCTGTGTTACAACAGCTATTATGACCCTGAGTTGTACCCGATCGTGCTGCCAGAGTCCCCGCAGGAGGACGATGGAACTGAGGCTGATAGATAGATTTCTATTCTGCATTGTTTATTTCATTTTCAAAATTTTGTATTTCCTTTCAGAACAATTTCATTGTATTAAATTTTAGTTTAAATAAAGTTTATTTCTGAAGTTGAAGTTGTGACAAATATAGTATTGTTGTATGGTTACCTGCTACTGAACAGCTTACTGCCGCCGTCTCAACAACGGTGCAGGCTGGGCATGATCCGACTAGACCCAGAATATTGAGATCGGGTCGTGACATGTTTTCAGTGGTGGCCCATGCAGGTCCTACAACAACTTAGAAAAACATACCTAGAAACAACTAGAACACTAGAACATTGATTTGTCACGACATAGGACCGATTTATATAAATAAATATTTTTGTTTGATTATAGACTGGTAGGATACCTTTCTTATGTATGTACCCTAAACCTTCCAGATCATGGCCAAAGGAAAGACTACTATATCCGGTCCTGCTGACGATGAGGTATCATCAACTGATCACACCCCTTCTCAAGCACGCCGGGACCCACTACCCTTACAGCTGACAGACCGTCCTCATGCTGCACCAGCTCTCCGACCCGTTTACGCTTCCACAGCACAAGCGGCAGAACCGGCACTTTCCCGGACTGAGCCGCAGATCCCTGCGGTAGTGCCCGCACCAGCTACTCCACCAATGCCCGTGGATCCCACTGACCTAGTGGGAATGCTACGAGGAGTGCTTGAAACACAGAGAGCTCAAGCAGAAGCCCACCGAGAGCAGACTGCTGCCCAAGCTGAAGCCCATCGCGAGCAGACCGCGATTATGAGAGAAGGCATGGAGAATGTCCACAACGTGGCTATGGCTGCTCTCGAGAGAGGAGGAACCACTTCATCAGGGCCACGACCTGCCAAGGTAAGCATAATTCAGAAGTTAATTATATTTCTTTAAAGACCATTCTTTTGATTAGAGGCGTATTATTGCATGAAGGTGGGAGACATAGAAAGCTTTAAGAAGCAAGACCCTCGACCTTTCAAAGGAACCGAGGGTATCATCTACGCCGATGAATGGCTAGATCATATGGAGCGTCTCCTGAGCGTCGCTCGACTTCCAGAGGACCTCAAGGCTGAAGCTGTAGGACTCCAACTACAGGATGTGGCAAGCATCTGGTATCGGAATGAACCCCGACTCCAGGACAAGCAGCTCGATTGGGACACCTTCAAGAAGCTGTTCCGCAGGAAGTTCTTTTCGACATCGGAGATGCGGGAAATGGAGAGGCAATTCCAGAACCTGAAGCAGGGAAACATGATGGTCAGTGAGTATGCGGTAGAGTTCGGCCGACTAAGCCGCTTTGTCCAGAACCTGGTAGCTGACCCGAAGGATCGTGCTGAGCGATTCAGGTATGGCTTACGAGAAGAGATTCGCACCCCTGTGATCGCAGGTGGCGCTAAGACCTATGAGAGGATCCTGATCCGAGCTCAGGACGTGGAGAAGAGCCAACCTTCTCGATCCAAGCGGGAGTACCCTGGAACTAGCAACTTCCAGGGTAATCAGAAGAGGCCCAACAACAACAACAGCAACAGGCCCTCGCACCACCAGCTGCATCATCATCAGGCGAGGACCAATGACCGGGCGCACCAGAAGCAGATCCCTGTCTGCGACTATTGCAAGAGGCCGGGCCACCAGTCGAACATCTGCAGGAAGAGGCTAGGTCATTGCCTAGTCTGTGGGTCTGCCACCCACCAAGTGAAGGACTGCCCCATGTCAGGCCACCGACCCAGAACCAACCAGCAGAGAGCTCCCCTACCTACTCAGCAACAACAGTTTGGACAGCACCAGCAGAAGACTGGGCGAGCTTTTGCCCTAGCAGCTAATGAGCAGGAACCCACCGCAGATGTCATCACATGTTCCATTTATGTGTTTTCACATCCTGCTCTAGCATTATTTGATTCAGGTGCATCACATAGTTTCATATCATCCAAGTTTATATCTGCACACCATATAGATTCGGGACTTAGCAAAGTGATTAGTAGGGTTATGACCGGTGGTGGACCCATACCCATTACTGAGGCTTGCAATTGTCCCAAAACCATCTCTGGCCATCAGTTTTCAACACCTTTACTAGTGATGTCCCTATCCAACTATGATGTAGTCCTAGGGATGGACTGGTTAAGTGAACAGCATGCGCTGATAGATTGTCACCGATGATGTGTAATCTTTAGCCCACCAGGAGAACCGGAGTTTGTAATCTCTCGGGCTCCGGAGGATATGAAGAGTATCACCTACTCCTCTATCACCGAAGAACCCAGGCCTCCTCACCCTATCATTGCGGAATTTATGGATATCTTTTCAGATAATCTTCCAGGATTGCCGCCGGATCGAGGTGTGGAATTCACCATCGATCTTGTACCCTACTCTTTCCCTATTTCTTGGGGATGCTACAGAGTCAACCCCAAGGAGGCTAAGGAGATGAAGGATCAGATCGACGAGCTGAAGTCGCAAGGATTTATCAGAGACGGAGCTTCACCCTGGGGAGCAGCAGTTTTGTTCGTGCCCAAGAAGGATGGAACTGTGCGGATGTATATTGACTACCGGGCGCTGAACAACATCACCATCAAGAACAAGTACCCCCTGTCCCGGATCGACGACCTGTTTGATCAGCTGAGCGGAGCCAAGGTATTTTCAAAGATAGATCTCAGATCAGGCTACCATCAAATCAAGGTCAGGAAGGAGGATATTCCCAAGACGGCGTTCAACACCAAGTATGGACAATTTGAATTCTTGGTCATGCCGTTTGGACTGACGAATGCTCCTGCGGTATTCATGAACCTCATGAACAAGGTTTTCCATGAATATCTGGATCAGTTTGTTGTTGTCTTTATCGACGACATACTGATCTACTCGAAGACGGAGGAAGAGCATGAAGAGCACTTGAGGAAAGTGCTGAGTACCTTGAGGAAGGAGAAGCTCTATGGTAAGCTATCCAAATGTGAATTCTTTTTAGACAAGATGGAATTTTTGGGCCATGTTTTCACAGAAAAAGGAATTTTGGTGGATCCAAAGAAGATAGCTGCTATTGAGAAGTGGACTGCACCAAGCTCCGTTGCAGAGATCAGGAGCTTTTTGGGACTAGCTGGCTACTACCGGAAGTTCGTGAAGGATTTTTCCAACATTGCGGAGCCAATGACGAAGCTTACCAGGAAGAACGAGGAGTTCATATGGTCTGAAGCGTGCCAGTCAGCTTTTGAGGAACTGAAGAAGAGGTTCACAACTGCGCTGATACTTGTGCTACCCGCAGGTACTGGCAGTTTCTCAATCTATAGTGATGCTTTCGAAAAAGGATTGGGCTGCGTTCTTCAACAACACGGAAAAGTGATTGCCTATGCATCTAGACAATTGCGGACTCATGAAAAAAACTACCCCACACATGACTTGGAGCTTGCCGCGGTAATATTTACTTTGAAGCTATGGAAGCACTACCTGTATGGTGAGAGAGTGGAAATATTTACGGACCACAAAAGTCTGAAATATGTTTTTACTCAGAAGGAGCTGAACAAGAGACAAAGACGATGGCTGGAGCTAATGAAGGATTTTGATATCAACCTGCAGTACCATCCGGGTAAGGCTAATGTTGTTGCAGATGCACTTAGTCGTTACCCAATGGCGATGTTCTTGACCAAGGAGCGCCATTTACTGGAGGACATGGAGAAGCTTGGATTGGAAATTATACTGCCCGAGGAGGAGATGAAGAAACTTAGAAGGGAAGCCATCGTACCAGGAGCTGAAACATCATTGATGCAGTTGCAAGTGCGTTCGAGTCTTATGGACAAGATCAAGGAGACACAATTTCAAGACGAGATGCTTTGCAAACTCAGAGACCAAGTGCTGGCAGGAACACTTGAAGGATTCTCAATCGACAGCGACGGAGCATTGAAGAATGGTACGAAGCTGTGCGTACCAACTGGCGAACTGAGGAACGAGCTGATGCAAGAAGCGCACCAGTCGCAGTATTCCATATACCCTGGAGCCAACAAGATGTACCGGGATATGCGGACTATAGTATGGTGGTACGGAATGAAGAAGGACGCATCCAGGTATGTGGCTAGATGTTTAATTTGTCAGCAAGTTAAAGCTAGCAGGCAGAGACCAGCAGGATTATTGCAGCCGCTTGACATTCCGGAGTGGAAATGGGAGCACATCACGATGGATTTTGTATCGGGACTGCCTCGATCCCAATGAGGGAAGGATGCCATCTGGGTTATAGTGGACCGACTGACGAAGTCAGCTCACTTTATCCCCTTCAAGGTTGGTTTATCTACCGAGAAGATGGCAGCACTGTACATGCGACACATCTACCAGATTCATGGAGTTCCGATAAGTATTGTATCTGACAGAGATACCATATTTATATCTCACTTTTGGAAGAGTTTGCATGACAGCTTGGGAACCCAACTGAAGTTCAGCACCGCCTACCACCCTCAGACTGACGGGCAATCGAAGAGAACCATCCAGACGCTAGAAGATATGCTGAGATCCTGCGTCCTGGAATTTGGAGGGTCTTGGGAAGACCATTTGCACTTGGTAGAATTCTCTTACAACAACAGCTACCAAGCTAGCATCGGGATGACACCGTTCGAGGCACTCTATGGACGTCGTTGCCGCACCCCTCTTGCCTGGGACGACGTCGGAGAACGAGTATTGCTTGGACCTAAGATGGTGACCGAAGCAGCGGAGAAAGTGAGAATGATCAGAGACAAGCTCCGGATAGCCCAAGACTGACAGAAGCATTGGGCCGATTGCAGCAGACGGCCTTTGGAGTTCGAAGCAGGCGACAGTGTATTTGTGAAGATCTCGCCTACCAGAGGAACAATTCGTTTCGGCAGAGCAGGAAAGTTGAGCCCCAGGTATATTGGTCCATTTGAAATACTTAACAGGATTGGAGAAGTAGCTTATCGGGTGGCTCTACCCCCAAGTCTCGAAGACGTCCATAACGTCTCCCACGTCTCGCAGCTGAGACGCTACAACCCGGACCCGAGCCATATCTTGGACCATTCAGAGCTGGAGATTGGACCCAGCCTCACAGTGCTGGAGAAACCAGTGGCAATTTTGGACCGAGGCGAGAAGAGGACCAGGAACACCGTGACGCCAATAGTCAGAGTGATATGGCGACACAACTCACCAGGCGAGTCGACCTGGGAGCGAGAAGACCAGATGAGGGAGCAGTACCCGTACCTGTTTGAGACTTGAGGTAATCCCTAACCTTACTTTAATTTCGAGGACAAAATTTTCTAAGGAGGGAAGATTATGAAACCCATTATTTTGTAATTAATTAATTAGTGTTTAGTATTATTATTATTAGCATTTCTAAAATAATTATTATTAATATTACCATTAAATATTTTGGGTGAAAAAGGATTTCGAAAATAATAATAAACATGGCTTTTGGATTCCAGACCCAGACCCGAGTCCGAACCCAGACCCAGGCCTGAGCCCAAACCCAATCCCTTTCTTACACTTCTGATTTTGACTTGGTTAAGTACTATTAAAATAATAATAATAATAATACTAGCTGGTCCCGTAGGACCAGCAACTACAACCCACGAATTGGCTAGCCCACTTCCCTATTCTCACTCACCCCCCAACTCACTCTCCACCACACACGCAACACACACGACCACCTTTTTCTCCAACAGCAACCAACCTCACCCCCTTATTATTTCTTCCCACTCCACTCCTTTCCCACCCATTCACAGAGACAACAAAACTCCCCTCTCTTCCCACCTCTCTCACGTACTCCTCTCACAGAGGAATAACTACTCTCTTCCTCTCTCCCTCTCTATTCTCTCATCATATTTCATCTTCCCCCAAAAACCCATTTCCTAACCCCTACTCCACCAACCCTCCACCGGAGCCCCGCCCGTAGCCGCGAGCTCCGCCGACCCGAGCTCGGCCGACCAGGCCGAGCGCCGACCATCCGCCGCCGAGTCCCCTCCAGCGCGCCCCCTCTGCGCCGTCGTGCCGACTCCGGCGAGCCCCCGTCCGCGCCTTTCCCTCGACGCCACCCGCGTCAGCGCTTCCCCGCGGGTCCATCCGACCGGCGCGCCCCCTGTCGGTGTCTCCTCCGGCGACCACCCTCGCGGCGATCCCCGCTTCCGCTGTTCCTTCGGCGCCTCCGCCCCTGTGACAGTGCCCCGTTCTCGGCCGCACCCTTCGGCGCTGTCTCCACCCCGACAACGTGCCCTAGCCGCTGTCCCGGCCGATTCCCTCCGGCAACCTCGCCCCGAGCTCGCTGCCATTTGGCGAGTCTTCTCTGTTAGTTCTGACCGTGCCCTAGCTTCGGATCTCTTCGGCATTTCCTCGACGTCGTTGCTTGTACAGCACTATTTCGGGAATTACGTCGCTGATTCAGGAGCTCTTTTCTTTCTATTTTTTTACATCTAAGAGCTCTAGCCGAGCAATCCGAGGTATAATCCCCTGTCCCACTATTTTATTATTATTTGTCGATGATGAAATGGTCCCCGGTTCCCTTGGGGAATTCGGTATTAGCGATGTCGTAATTTTCTGGACTTTCGGAAAGGTCCCGTGAATTGTTTCGGATTCCCGGAATATTTCGGGAATGGTTTTTGGTATGTTTTAGTTTCTGGAAATTTCTGGGAACGTTCTCTGACTTGTGGATTTGGAATCGGACTTCCGAAATTATTTCGGGTCGTCCCGATTATTCTATGGATTGGCTGTGGATGTTTTATATATATATAAAATGTGAGTTTTTCCCTGGTTTGGGACTTGCAGGAATTATCGGCACCATTTTCCCAGTTTTTGGGTTGACCAAAAAACAGAGAAGATGCTGCCCGATTTTTTCGTAAATCCTGAATTATTTTCAAAATGAATTTAAAATGATTTTTGGAATTTATTCGATATTTGATTTTTGGGTGACGACCGTATCGGTCAATGGACCCGGCTAAGTGCAAACGATACCGGCCCCGCCCGGACGTTGAGGCAATTAGCAAAAATTGAGGATCGGACCATTATCTGAGACTTGATATTTATCAGTATTTTATTATTTATTTTGTTTACATTTTTAATTAATATTTTCAGTTAGGACTAACGGCAGTTTATTCTTATTTCAATTTATGTAAATAAATTATAATGGACATAAGCCCAGCTGGCTGGTCTGTGACTGTAATAGCTTAGGTTTCCTGTCGTTTTCTGGTTTTTCGTATTTTTATTGTTTAGCGATTAAAATGATTAAAAAGATATTTTTCGCATAAAATTAATTATTATTTTTCTCACTAAAAAATTAACCAGTTTATTATTAAATAATAAGTCACGTATTTCTCACTAAGCAAGAAAATTAGTTTTATATTATATTTTATAAAATTACCAAGTTTTCATAAATA